>JASBQM010166071.1:0-13127 GCA_030264895.1 Desmognathus auriculatus
GCAGGTCATGCAGATTGCCGGCCGAGGTGCCGGCGAGGACACCGTTGCAGTAATCAAGCCGGGAGATCACAAGAGCCTCTGTTTTACTGAATAGTGTACACTGCTGGCCACACCTCGAGCTGGACCAGGGCAGGTGCATTTGCCCGAGGTAGCATTACAATGTTGCCGCTCAAGTATGCAAATGCTTTTCGGCCGCTCTCTTTCCGAGTTGTCTGCGGCTAAGCAGTGGACACACTGTGCACAGCAAAATATTTCAAGTTCACGCTAAACGTTGCTGGTATTCATTCGCACAACATCATTAAGGCCGCTGGGACTCAATAAGTATAACAGCATGCATATCCTGTCAGGCACAGATCAGCTTTTTGTTTTTCCACAGATTAAAGTAACACAGCAGCTCATAATATGGCAGTGTGTGTTTCACGGTTCAGAATCTGTCTCGGGTCCGAATCAGTCTCCGTTTGCAGTGCTTAAAATGTCTGTGTTTTGCAGGTATTAATCTGTCTCCAGTCATTATATGCGGTTATATGCCGGTGAGTTATGATATATATATATATATATATATATATATATATATACTTGTGGGCCCTTCCTTCATCCCTTTCCACACACGTTCCATCTTTTTTTCACCCCGCCCAAACGTTCTTCTTATTACTCTCTCCCCTGCCCACCTCGGACACATTGCCACTTGCCACAGTACACTGATATTAGGGAAAAGGCTGGGAGCGGTACATCCTAACCCCCTTCACAGGCAATGCTTGAATTTCTGGGTCATTTCTCAAACAGTCTTCTCCCTTAAACACTTGCGTGCCATCTCCCCGCCGCCTTTCTTCAATAGGGTTAGCATTTTCAAGAGTCTTATAATTCCTCTCCCCCCCCACCCCCCCACCCAATCTGCAAGTGGTGAAGGGTCAAGAGTCAGTCCTTTGGTGTCTCTTGGTTGCTGTAGCAATGGGGCTCTCATTTCTGCTGGCAGCAGAGCTGTCGACTCTAATTGCAGCCTAGCTTTGGGGAAGGAGGCATGATTCACTGTCTCTGTTCCTCATGCAAAACAACCCACTCCACCCACAAGGCCAGATAGGGTGATTATAGCCTAGACGTATTCGCTCTAATCCTACTCGACCCAGCCGTCTCGGCTTACTTGGCTCGAATCGACGGCATTCTAGAATGTGCAGCTGGTGTTCCAGAGCTAATCTCTGTTACACCTGTTAAGCATTGTAAAAATGGGTTTTCCCTACACTATCCCTGTCCTTTTCTTAATGCTGGGGGTGAAAACCCCCAAGCCCTCCAACCACTTTTAACCTCGCACCCCCTACCCCTCACATCCACATACTCCCTGAGAACCTCTTTCCTTTCCTATACAATGCCATCCACATCTCCTTCCAAATTGTCTTATCCTTTTAAAAATAGACCCTTCTCCCCCGCACCACCTAACAACTTCTTACCCTCTCCCTAACTCCTCCCTGCCCTCCCCCTTAATTAAAAAATGATTAAAAGATTATTTAAAAAAAAAGTCTTACCACTTTCCATTCACTTCTCCTTGCTTCCTTCTGTAGCCGTGCCGGCGGCTTCTTCCACAGTCCTTTACATCTATCGTGGACAGAGAAAAAAGACTGAGGAAAAAGCCACCACACAGCTGCAGAAGCAATCAAGAGGTGACCAGACAAGGTAAGTGTGTTTACATTTAAAAAAAAAAAGCAATACAATAACATAAAGCGAGGGGATTAGGTAGATGGGGGAGAGGGGTGGTAAGGGAGTTGAGTAGTAAGAGGCGGGAGGGCCGAACTATACATACCTTATTCCTTTGATACACATTAGGTTGAGTCCACCCTAAGCTTAGACCGAATATGATCTGAGGTGTACTGTAGGTCAAGTCTGACCCAAAGGCAGGAATGTAAAATATGAACCTTGCGTCAAATTCGAAATAAGGTATACTTTAGGTTAAAGCCGACCTAAGTCCTGTGGAATAGGGTGAAATCACACAGGTCGAGTGACCTGGGTTGTAAGCACCCGGCACCACTGGAAAATTTAATAACATTTATTTATAGATGTAGTAGCAAGTGAAAAACTTGTATCTACATTTAAGAAAACCGTGACCCCACAAGCTGTACAGTGGTGTTGAGATATACTGTGGTGAACTTGAGGTGTGCTTTGACCATGAGCTGGTGAATATGCTGTCGCTAGGAGATAGAACAGAAGACAGTGGGGTCGGGTTAAAGGTAGAGGAGTTGTGTAGGGCATCAGTGGTGGTGGTGATGTCATGGTAGAGGGCCGATGGGAGGCACCAATGTCATTATCAGCAGCTCAGTAAGGGAAGGGACAGGGTGAGCCAAGCTCCCTGTAGACCAATTGGGCACAAGGGTGTATCATCCATTGTGTACTCTGGCGGGGGTATGGTAAGAGAGGCCTGGGTTTTTCAGGGTTCCACATTGTAAATGCATGTGATGGGTGGAGGGTTATGTGAGGCGGGTTTCGTATAATGTGATCATTGATTTCCAAAGTTGACACCTCATTTGCAAGAACTCATTTATATGATCTCTGCATAAATTTGTGCTATTCCTGAAAAATACTCAAACTCTATCTGCGGTGTGGCATGCATGATATTCAATGACAAGCCTTTTTTTCCATCCGTGCCATTGAAATGTACACTTTTTTCTAATTGCAGGTAGCATTCACATGCAACCAAGTTTGGACCTGGGGTGGTGGATGAGGTTGTCAACAGACTGCAACTGTTCCAGATCTTCCACCACAGTCAAAACATGGCTCAGTATCCAGACAAAGGAATCCAGTGCAGAATGCATTTCCCTGTTCCCTTTGCTCACCTGGACTCATTGACATGGACGTTAATGGTGAACATTAAGTGCTGTCCGTACCCTCTTTGCTCAGGGTGCTTCTCATGCAGAGGAAAAAAAATGGGTGACAACATACTGCAGTACAGTATGAACAGAAATGGTATCCTGAAAAAAAAAAGTTCAACTTTTTTTCACACAATCCCAATGAGCAGACATATTTATTTTAACAGTAGTCTGGGCTAGACCCCCGCCCAACAAACACAGCAGAGACATGTGTGCAAATAGCAGAAACAGAAGTGATGTGTGGTACTGTTCAGTTAACAATACAGTATAATGTAGCAGTGCAGAGAGCAGAGTTCCCAATAAGAGTTTTTGCCTATACACTAATTTCTTTAGCCTCCCGAGTCCACTCCTACAGACACCACTGTCTTTCACCACATTAAAGTAATTTACCATCATTCACGTTGCTCAGGATAGAAGAGACTAAATCAATCAGCAGCAACACTTCCTTCATCTGCGTATCAACTGCATCAACACCAGGACTGTCCTGCCCAGATCATTTCTGCCTACTGCTACTGCGGCTCATACTACACTTGATGTTGTGATTGCTGGTTTTCATTCCTTGAAGGAACCTAGTCCTGCAAATGTGAACACTTCCCCCCTCCTCGGGGGTCTTTCTGCTGCCCAGGCCAATTGTGACTCTATTATGACTCCGCTTCTTGACTCCATCTTTAGCTTTCCACCCGACCTTAGTCACCATTTTAATGCCTCACGAGTGCCTGATAGTCAGACTTCTATCCTCTGTCAGATCAGGGTTTTTATCTTTCATCCGATGGTGTTTTGGTCTTGGATGCACATGCTTCTATCAATAGTAACGATACAGATAATAGTCCCTGTACAAGGGGCTTTACTAGCTTTGAAATCAATTTACTAAACACATTTTCACAATCACATGCATCTATATTGGCCATGACTTACTGTATATTGCATACTACAGATGTACCTCTTGCTTCTCCTTTACCGGCCTCTCTGACGTTTTTTGTGACAGTTTCCATGGATTATAAACCATTTTCCCTGGTGACTGGGACTTTGCTTTTCCTCTAGTACGTTTCTTAACACAGATTTAGCAAATTAGTTTCTCCAGAGTCTATTTATATGTTTTTAGTATTTGTTTTTTTAGATGCTGTGAATTTGGTTTTGGCCCTCCTACCCTGGGCCCCTGAGGAATTTCCACTTTACTACATCTTGTGGAATGAAACACGTCGTGTCGGGTTGTGTTTGTAGATGGGTAGCAGCAAGATAGGGTGTTCTTAGACTTCTGCGTATAATGTTTCATCTTGTAAGAATCATAGATGGCAGGATGTACTAAGGTTTTTCCACCATAGGTGGTTATGATGAAGAGGAGTGGGCTTGTATTATTGATTAAGCTCACATAAATGGAGGGAGACACAAGCTTCCCTGTCCTCCTTCAGAGATGTTTTTGTGAGAACTCCCTTTATTTCTCCACACAAATGGGAAATTTCAAGATATAAGGAAAATTGTGTTGTAGAAATTCTGGATGTAATTTTTATATATGTGTTTGTATGCTTGTCTTTTCTGAAAAAATGTTTTATAAATACTTTTTTTGGTAATAAAAATGGAATAACGATATATGTATGAAATGGAATTGTTTCTCTTTAAATGTACACATTGTTTAGGACAGTATGTTATGCCTTTAGATAAAGCTATGGAGTACTAGAAAGGAGGTAGAAATTTTCCCAGAGTGAAAGCTATGGTTGTCTTTCATTGATTACGAGTTAAGTCAAAGTCCAACAGGTAGTAAGGTTTTCTTGTGTTATATGTGTATGGAAGCCCGGTAGAACCTTACCCTGTTTAAAATAGCTGGGTCCTCCCTAGAGGTTCATTAATTTTTCCCCATCCACCAGACAGCTCTGCCCCCTCCACCCAGCTGGTGTTCCCCTGCACTTATTTAACCACAGCCAGAGCCTGAGCTGGCAGGCGAAGCCGATGGGTTGAAGTGAATGGCCAACGCGAAGGGTGAATCCTGTCTATATTGCATCTTGCACAACCTCTGCCCTGGCTCCTTTGTCAACATTAGCCCCGCACCATCGAAGCATTCCGGTCCAAGGAAGGAGGCAGGTAACCGCAAAGAAGTCCTCCCGGACAACCTTACCAGCCCAACAAAAGGAACGGCCCTCCTTGGCCCTGCTCCTCCCTTTTCACCCAGTAAGTGATCCCAGGCACTCATTTATCCATGGCCAGGGACCGAGCCAACAGGCATAGATGGAGGACTGAAGCGAAGGGCCAAAGCAAAGGATGAAGATCATCTGTGCCTGTACACACCACGACCAGGCCAGGGTCTCCCCACGTTTCTCTCCACCATGGATCCCGGTAAACCCAGTCCCTCACTACCCCATACACTATCTACACCCAAATTCCCTCCCCGCAACTGCACCCTCCTAAATACATTGTCCCTAGAGGGCAATGCAACCAAAATTCAAGACTTCATTGTAAGCAAGAAACTTGACATCCTAGCACTCCATGAAACGTGGCTATATGTAGCCCCTGGTCCTGCACTTTGCCTTGCCCTTCCCCTGCCCTCAGGAGGGATGGCTGCACTGCTCCTCCTAGACCTCTTGGCGGCTTTCAACCTTGTGGCCATGCCATTGTCTACCAACACCTCACTTCCACCGCCAATTTTCCCAAGATGCCGCTCACTGGGTAGTGTCCTTATCTGAGAGAACCTCAAAAGTCTTCTCTGATGAGAACGTGACCCCCCAATGGCCCTATCACCTGTGGCATTAAGTAGGATTAGTATATGTCACCCACCTTGTATAACATCTACACAAGGCCACTGTTTGATACACTAGATACACTGGGGGTGTAATACACAAAATGTGCAGATGACACCCAAATCTTTGCCTCAATCTCCGGTGATCACACCAAGGACACCTTCATCCTCAACAACGTTATTCAGGTATGGATGGCGCCACACATCTATGCTTTAATGACAACAAAACCAAACACATCATCATGGCTGCCCCAGCACACTTATGAAACTACCACCTGAATTCAAATCCTTCACCACTGCTGGCAATCTCATTCCTGTCTCTAAATCTGTCAATACCCTTGGAAAATCTGTCATGTATGTGCTCAACTCCGAGCTCACCATGACAAGAGAAGTCAATGCTATCATTTCCTCCTCTGCCTACTGCCTAAAACTTATCAAGCACATCAGGTCCATCCTTTCCCCCACCAACTGCACTGTCCTCACTCGTGCAGTAATTAGGGCAAAGCTAGATTAGTGTAATGTCCTGCTCTCCGGAACTACCCAACACTACAAAACAATGCAGTGAGAGTAACAACATGCCTGGGCAAAAGAAACCATATCGCTGAAACCATAAAATACCTCCACTGTCCCCCAGTGAGATCTAGAACCCAGTCTAAGGCCCTGTCCATCACCCATTGCTGCCTCTCAAGCACAGCTCCATCTTACCTTGCCCTCACCATCCAGTGGTGCATCACAAACAGAACCTTCCGTTCTTTAGACAATAACAAACAGCATCCCACGATACCGTACCAAAAGAACAGGAGGCTCCTCATTCAGAGTAAAGGCCCCTTCCTGTGGAATGCCCTCTCCGGCACCCTTAGAGTCAAAACCTCCTATTGGTGCTTACAACCTTAAAAGGTCCCTCTACAACTGACTCAACCATAATCCATTTCTAAACAGACACGCAAAGCCGGCGCATCCCTGAACTGCTCACAGGAACTAGAGCTCTGCTGCCCATCAAAGCTGAACTGATCCTCTGTAACTAAGTAACACTGTAACTTTAACTGCAATATACTTTGTGAACCCTCCAGACACTATGATGCCTCAGAGCTTGAGCGCGGTACAAGTGCTAAATAAATATCATAGCTTATGAAAGTTTCAAAATGTTGTGTACTCTTTAACAAAGGAATTGTTATAGTTTTCAAAACGCTAATATTAATTACAATTAATAAAAATATTAATAAATATAGAAATAACATTCTAACCTACTTAATAGTATACACAGCATTAAAACAAGCTTGAAGAATTTTAAATAGATTTAAATATTTACATTGTTTTAAGTTATTTATTACAAAGTTTATGTTAAATAAATATTATGGGTCTGATTCACAAAACATTCAGATTACGAGCAAGTTACACTTCAGGTATAACGTGAGTCGCAAAACATACATGGGCTAATTCACAAAGCAGTTACGTGCTGTCTTGGGGGCTGATTCTCTATGGTTCGCTACGGCTTCCAGCATCTGAAAAGGAGGTGCTGGGAGCCATTCGGTGCGCTGGGAGTCTGAAAACTCCTGCGTCCGATTCCCTATGGGGGATTCGGTGCGCTAGAGGTGGCGCTTGAGCGTTTGCAGCGCCATCTCCAGCACACCGAATCCCCTGTGAATTTCCTCCAAATCTTGACCCAGCGCAACATTCTCTAAGGTTTTTGTGTCTGGTTTGCGTGCGGAGATGCGTTCGTGGCCACCAACAGCTTTTTGATGTCGGTGAGAGTACAGAGAGGGTCCCGGACATCGTGCTGCTTGTTGTTTACATGATTTTAACTTCAGGAATCTTCTATTTTCTGTGCCAGGTATGTATTGTATGTATTTTATGTGGGTCTGTGTTGTGTGTTATGTAATGTATGCGTGCATGTATGTATGCATGTGTGTATGTATGTACGTATGTATGAATGTATGTATGAGGGTATGTACACATCCATTTGTCTTTTGTTTCATCTCCTTTCCCTTTTTTCCCTCATCCCTCGTGGTGGGGGAGAGAGAGAGAGAGAAAACAATGGGGGGAGAGAACGCATGAGTGGCTGGAGAACTCATGAGGGGATGCAGAATGAACTCATGAGGGGATGGAGAAAACTCATGAGGGGGATGCAGAACTCATGAGGGGATGGAGAGAAATCATGAGGGGATGCAGAACTCATGAGGGGATGGAGAGAACTCATGAGGGGGATGCAGAACTCATGAGTGGGGTACAGAACTCATGAGGGGATGGAGAGATATCGTGAAGGGGATGGAGAATGAAACCATGAGGGTAGAGAGACTTGTGTTATATTTTGAATTTACTGCGATGAGTACAATGCAGTGTGCTGCACCCATATGGGTGCCAGTGCTGGTGCCACCTTCCGGTATCTGGGCACCTCTCACTCCTGGTTTATACATTGTTTTCCTAGTGCTGTGTTCTTTTCGTGTGTTTCTTCTGTTGGGTTGTTTTCTGTGGTTGTCCGGACCTGGCGTGACTTGTACTGGACCCATGTGGATGCCAGTGCTGGTGCCGCCCTCCGGTATCTGGGGACCCATCATCCTTGTTCTATACATTGTTTTCTTTGCGGTGCGTCTTTCTCGTGTGTTTCTTAGTGTCAGCTTTTGATCTGTTTTTTTTTTTTTGTCATATCGATTTTCAGTTAGTTTGTCCCCTTTTTATGATGTGTGTGTCACGGATCTTTTTAGTTTTACTTCAAATGTTGATGATTATTATCATTTGCGGCTTTCCTGCTGCTGCTGTTGTCTTTCTTTCTTTTTTAGTGTACTTTTTTCTAAGACCAGTCTGTCTTCATTTCCAGCGATTCTGTTTTCACTTTTTATTTTATTTTTTATTTTTTCAATATTTTGTTTTCCTTTTTTTGACGTTTTCCGTTACGGACCCTCTTTGGTATACTTTTTTACAACTTTTTTACAAGTGATTCTCTGGTCAGGCTGTTATTTCTTCTTGTTCAGTGTATTCTTTGTTTAGATTAGCCTGTCTTCTCGCTCCATTTAGGAGAGAGCAGTCTGTCTTCTCTCTCGCCTTACGAGAGAGCATCTGATGTAGCAATTCTGGTCGTCATTTGTGGCTTCCGCCCCTGGAGCCCGAGTATCCCGTGGGCGTCTCCCCCTTTTGAATTGTGAAACCACGGCGTTCGGTGCCATACAGACAGTACCTCAGCTGATAACGTGTTCTTCTACCTTGCGGTAAGCTATTATGTTCTAGTAGATTGCCTCAGGCACACGTTTGTCTGATACAATATCTTTCTTTTATATAATGCGGTTTTTGCAATTTTTTGATGCTATGTATTTTTTGGCTTTAATATTCACAGTTTTTGCCTTGAGACTACCTTGTCATTTGTGGCTTCCGCCTCTTGAGCTGAAGTATCCTGTAGGAGTCTCCCACTTTTGCAGTGTGGCACTCCAGCGTTTGGCGCCATTTAGGAAGTACCTCGGCTGATAATGTGTTTTTCTACCTTGCCGTAAGTTTTCATGTTTTAGTAGATTGTTTCAGGCATGGGTTTTTGGTATACAATGCCTTTCTTTATTCATTGCGGTACTTGCAATTTTTTGACGCTATGCAATCTTTTGGCTTTGATATTCACTGAATACCCAGATGTTACAGCTATGTACTGCTTATTGCAGGTAGGCTCAAAATGATACCTCTAAATCTGACTCTTTTCCTCTTTCCTTGTTTTCCCTTTGTCCTTCGTTATTGCACATAATGCTATGTGTCAAGTTGCTTTTGTTCTATGACTTAATTGATATGCAATATTAATTGTTGTTTTTGTACTCTTTGCCTTTAAGTGATTGATGAACAATGAATAATGTTTGATATTGGTTCTCACGATGAATCTTACGATTCGAAACGCGTAAACCAAACTTGTAACTATGGAGTTGAATAGTTACACTGTCCAACCACAATGCTATGCTGATTTGCTTTGCTGAAAATAACAGAAAACTTCTTCAAGAACAAGTGGAATAAATTCTAAAGACATATGAAATTTCGGAGTTTGTATTTCGTATTAATTTGAGAAAATTGTTGTGCAGTAGAGCACGTTCTGGTGAGTGCCCGGTTGAGCACGTCCTGATTGCTCGTGTTTTTGCTTTGTGTATCTTTCTGATTTCCTTGGTCACAGGAAGTCTGGAACTCAGGCACTGATTCACCTACTAATATTTTCGTTGAACAACATAAAATTGAGTGCGGTTTCCTCATCTCCTGTCAGCTTGGATGATGCACGTTCAACAGTGCTGGTTTGATTTTTACTGCCACCAGCAGTGGACATTTCTAGAGCCAAAGCAATGCGCTCCCCTGCTGCCCCTAGGCATACAATTGCACCTGTTAAAGTGCTTATGTGCTCATTAATTAAGGTATGGGTGTCTAAAGCTGCCCTCTGCTGCTCCACTATCTGCTCTGTAGTCACACACAGTCTGCGGGTGTAAGTGACTAGTTCCTTCTGCGATTGTGAAAAGGAATTGGTAGCATCAGCTATGTTATCACTAGGAATGTTGGGTACTGCTGGCCTAGTAGAAGGTGTAATGTTTGGTATGTGCAAACGTGGTCTTGTGTTAGTGAAGACGGGCTGTAATGTGAGTGAACTTGCAGTACTTGGCACGATGGGCCTTGTTGTGGGTGACATGGCTTGTGCTGGTGCGAGCTTGTTTGCTGTTCTGACAATGGACAACAATTGGAGGGAAATTGTGGTGGCCAGTACACCGGCTTTAGTAATGACAGGCAGGCTTGGCATTGAAGATGTGTTACAACCACATCGGGCTGAAACAGCAACCCTACTCCCTTCAAAAGTAGATGCATCTGTGATGAGTGGTCGTGCCAATGCTGGGTTACAAATGAGACGTGTAATGGGCACCAAGGACTTTTGGGGAGCAGCAGTGGCAGATTCTGGAGTGGCAGGTCTAGAATGTCCCGATGTGCATACCATATCAGGTACCACGGCGGAGCGAGTTACTGAGGGATCAATGTCCCAGTAAAAGTTGAGGTCAAAGTCATCCTCGGGGATGAAGATTTCACTGCTGATGCTTGCTTCTTCTGCACTCTCAAGGATGATGTATGCCTCCTCATCCTCCACTTCTGCCTGCATTGCGTGTTCCTCGGGAGGAATTGTCTGCAGCTGGCTGCAAGGCCCTAGGATAAGAAGGTAAAGCAATCACCATTAGATGTGCAGTTCTTTACCTTGTAAGTTAATAGCAGTTCTACGATGAAAGAACTTTGATTTTTTTTTGTGGTGAGAGCATTATAAGTAGTGGTAGTTTAAAGAGTGACAGTAGTTGCAGTTGGCAGTACAGTAGTACCAGCACTTAGTGGTTAAAAGCTGTACCAACAATGCTTACTCTTATTCCTTTCCAGGAACTGTGGTCTACTACCAGTTTAATGCACTTCTCGAAGTGGCTCTGACACCCACAAACCCCAACAGAAAAACTATACACTCTACCATTCACACAGCACAGATATATGTCTATGAATTCACTTCTTCTCTGAGATTCAGCAGCATTGTCATCGTCTTGTTTATCCTCATCAATATCATCCTCTTCCTCATCGATGTCATCAACATCATCCTCTGGGTCAGCACTGGTGTCTGGTCCCCCCGAGCCACGGATGCTAGCTGGAGACATGACGCTCACGAGTCTCTTCTCTGAGGGGGTGTGCTCAACCTCAGCAGGACTGCCACCGCCAGTTGTACGGGCATGCTTGCGAGCCAGCTGGTACTTGTACCTTATACTCTTTTTGATGTCATAGATGTGTTTTCGCAATTTCCCCCATGGACGCATCACAGAGCTGTTTGCATTAACTTTTTAGGTGATCTCTTGCCAGATTGCTCTCTTTTTCGTTGCCGATATATGCAAGCTCTTCTTGCTGGAAAGAAGTTACTTGTTCTCTATGTACAGCTCTACAACAAGCATTGAAGATTCCTCTGTGAACTTTGGAAGTTTGGCCTGCACCTGCCTTTTTTCCTTAAGCCTGGCTGCTGCTTTTGCTTTCCCCTTTCCTTTTTGGTTTGCATTTGATTTCCTTCCTTTCCTGGCTTTTTTTCCAGTACTGCTGCTAGGCCCTGATCTGTCTTCCGCATCATCAGGATGAGGCTCAATTGTCATAGGCCAAGCAGCATCGCTAGGTGTTCCAGCAGCAGGATTACCTGTGGGATATAAAAGGTCATCCATTGCCCTAGAGATAGTATTTGGCTCCTTTTTTTGTTTACAAAAGAAGTATGTGGCAAAATGAAGAAAAAGTGCTCTTTGTAGTTTTAAAGAGCAAACTGGCACAGCTCCTTTCTCCACCTTTCGCTGTTCCTTCTGCTCCTCTGCCAATGATCACTTTTAAATAGTCCAGTTGCACCTCAAACAATGCAAAATCTTGCTTGCCAATGCTTTAAAAGGCAAAAAATGCGCAATCAGTATAAATTCAGCTCGTTCTCCAAGGCACGTGCGTTCTCGGCTTCATGCCACCGTCATATCCCCGAGGCCGGAAAACACGAAGGACGCATGCTTAGCCAACGTGCCGTGTCCTTTGCGTGCCCACGCAGTGCTTTCGTTCGCAGAAGCAAACGCAGGCAACCCGGAAGTCGGCCCGTCCTGCGCCGACTGCTTCTGCAAATGGCAGCGACTGCCCGTTCGTACTGGCAGTCGCTGCGCACCAAATGCGCAGAGACTGCCAGCGAACTTCCAGTGCCACATAGGGAATGTGGTGCTGGAAGATGCGCTCGTCTGTTCGCTGGGGTTTGCTGTATTGTTCGGTGTGGCACCCGCAGCACCGAACAATATGGAATTTGCCCCTTAATTTTACGTCTGGTGTAACTCCCATTGCTGTCAATGAGAGTTACAACAGGCGTAAAATTAAGACAGCATGTAATTGCTTTGTGAATTAGCCCCAAAGTGTAACTCCCACTTGGTTATAACATTTGAACAGCTGGGGAAATCTGCATGAAATCAGGTGAAAGAAGTGGTGGGCCATGTACCAATGATTTTAATAAGGTTCATGCAAATTCATCCAGCAGTTTCAGTTATTATGCATATGAAAATGGATATTTCTGGCTGGAAAAACGTGTTTGTTTTTTTCAAAAGTGACCCATTTTTACTCATACACACAGTCTGAACCACGGAATGGTTTTCACCAAATTGTTTTTTTTAGGGAAAAACCGATATTCTAGGTGCTTTTGTTCTTTTCTGCAAAATTCATCCTGTATTTCAGATAGTAAATGTTATTTTGTATTGCCAGTCCACAAACAGACATATCTTAGCCATTATCCTTAACAATTTTTTACCATAAGTTTACCGGCATCCACAGATGCAGGTAAATGAATGAAAAACAGTCGAGAGACTAAGGGGTTGATCCACAAAACAATTACGTGCTGTCTTAATTTTACAAATGGTATAACTCCCATTGACAGCAATGGGAGTTACCCCAGACGTAAAATTAAGCACTTAGCTGTTTTGTGGATCAGCCCCTAAGTAATAGTCCAGAAAACAAATAAAAAGTAGATGGGCTATTTGGCCTTTTTAAGCTCTGCTGATGATGTTTTAGACCAACACTGTACA
>JASBQM010177152.1:0-13067 GCA_030264895.1 Desmognathus auriculatus
CCTAACTCGTGGGGAATGCTGGAATAGAGAGCAGTGACATCTAAAGTGCAAAGGATGTAGTCTGGTTGCCAGGGGATCCCCTCAAGAATTTGTAACACATGAGTTGAATCTCGAATGTACGATGCCAAGGTTTGGACATAAGGCTGGAGATGTATGTCGATAAATTCAGACATGTGTTCGCAGAGGGAATTGATCCCTGATAGTATGGGTCGGCAGGGAGGTGGTTTTTCAGTCTTGTGGATTTTTGGTAATAAGTACATGTGTGGTGTGGCTGGTGTTACAACTTTCAAATATTGAAGTTCTTCATCATCTATCAGACCAAGGCGATGCCAATTCATAATTTTTGTATTTAATTCTATTTGGTATGCTTTTGTCGGATTATTGGATAGTTTCTTGTAACTTTTGGTGTCACTTAGCATTTTTAAACCAATAGAATAGTAATCAGTTGTATTTAAGATTACGATGTTTCCACCTTTATCCGCTTCAGTGATACAGATATCATTGTAATTCATTAGTTTGTTCAAAGCTTGCCACTCTTGTCTTGAGATGTTGTATTTAAGTTGGGATGGATGGGAATTGGTACTTGCTGCAAGTTTATAAAGCTCCTGTGACACTAGATTAGAAAAAGTATCAACACAGTTACCCGGAGCTAGTTGTGGACAAAATGTGGATTTATTTTTAAGTCCAGTACTGGTACTTGCATGAGTGAAGATATTTAGTTCCGTGCAGGTGTCTTCAAAATTGTAAGTCTCTTGTGTTTCTAGATGTAAAGAAGAGACCAAATGTATTTCTTCAATGTCCCTTACAGTGTATGTGGAAATCGGTTCAGTATATTGAATCTTCGGTTTAGGTGTTTTGTTACAGAAGTATTTCTTCAGTTTGAGTTTCCTGGAGAAATCATATAAATCAAGTTGGACTTTGAAGAAATCAATAGGTTTAGTGGGACAAAAAGACATACCTTTGTTCAAAACTTGTTCTTCATGCAATGTAAGTGATCTATTGGATAGATTTACCACTAACGATTTGTTATTTATTTGCCCACTTTGCATGTTACACGTGGGGGTAATTTCGATGTACTGTTGCTCCCATCTTTGTCTCTTTCTTTGTCCCTTTCTACGTTTTCGTTGTCTTTTGCCACCTCTGCAACCCCGTTTTTTGGATTAGTTGGATGTCTATTAGGTGGTACTTGCAATGGTCCTTGTCGATTCACTTTGCGAATTTTGTAGATTTCATTCAAAAAAGATTTTGTCCTATCATTAATGGAAATAGTACTCCCTGTATCTGAACAACCACTTGCCAGGCTATCTGTATCCGATATCTCTGATTCACTATGGATGATTTTGTCCTCTAGTGTTGTTGGTAATTGATTTTTTGGTAATCCTCCCACTTTATCATATTTCTTATGAAATGTATAAATCCTTCCTGATTTATAATCCTGTTGGTCACGTAGAAATTGAGTTTGTTTTCTATTCTGAATTTCTGTTTCAAACAGATTGATTCGTCTTTCTAGTTCTTTATAGTTGAAGTCCAGTAAATCTTGTCCTAACTTCATATTTTTGATCTGTTCATTAATTTCTGTGATTTTGATCTCTGCTTCTTGTCTTAGTTCCTCATTAAGTTCTATTAGCATTTTCATTTTGTTCATGGAGCTGTCTGTGGAATTCTTCTCCCATTTTTGGGCCCATTCAAAAGTGAGACTTTCTGCAGAGGGAAATATCATGTCCCGCAGGCCTCGTGGTATCATTTCATTTTCAATGTAGTTTTGCAAGGTTGAGACCTCCCACCATTTTGAGATTTCTCTTCTAATTGTGCGTTCTAAGAGTAAAAATACTTGACTTGGGGTTTGACTCGGCAGGGATTTATTAGTTGGATTATTGTTATCGGTGTTTGAGAATATTGCTCTTGCTCTTTCAACTCTATTTTTCTTATAATCCATGGTTTGGCTGTTGATTTCAGGCACACCTGTTGTTTGAATCTTTCTTTTCTTTTATTATTTTTGTTTTTGTTTTTGTATAGTATTTGGACAAAAAATGTTCTTAGGGTTATTAGCAAAGTTGTTATGCTGCCTGATGTCCGGTTAATATATATTTTTGCTTAACAGAACAACGTTTGTCCGTTCACCTGGTGCAGTTTTTTTATATAAATTGAAGTAAAGTTTGCTTGCTGCCGCTTATTTACAGACTGGCAACGCTAGCCAGTTTAATATTCAGGACGACTTTTACTCTAGCGGCGCTTGGTGATTTTGTATTAATGTACAACTGGAATCTTCAAAGAATTCTGTTGTCCACTTCATTCGTTAAGTATATCAAAAATTTTCTTTTTATTTATTCCTTAATCATGATATAAAATCATTTTTTTTTATAAAATTTTTCTTTCTGTAGATCATTCCAGTATATTTACACAGAAGAATTTGCCCAGTGGCAGTATGATAATTTCCACATAGTTAAAATCTCATGCCCGACGCGCGTTTCGCCAACCTGTGGCTTTCTCAAGGGCACTTCGTGACATATTCTGTAGAAAACACATTTAGAAATGCATCAGCAGCCAAACTTTTCAATTATACACGTATTTCTAAGTAACAAAATAATCATTAATTTACTTATTGATTATAGGCATTTTGACAAAGTAGAAAAAATTTGGTAAATGACAGTTCAAGGTCTATTTACAAGAAACACACCCATGCACGCAGTTGTAAATCATTAAGCAAGCCCAAAAGATCTGTGGCAAGAGTTTGCTGGGGCAGTGTTACTACTGAAGGTCTGATTGTAAAAAGACACCTGTGCACGTAAAAAAATTTTTTAGATGGATCTGAACATTCTTAAACAAAGATTTGTAGTTATGTATTACGCCATATCACTGAAGGCGGGTATTGAAATGCAATATTTAGCTCACAACCTCAGGGTCAAATTACATTAGAAATGCCTGTGCCTTGGGTGCGTCTAAATTACCAAGTGCGGTACACTTGAATTACTTCCGTAAATAAAAATAAAAATAGAAATAAATGTGACAGAAGTTTTTCAAACTAGGTCCTACCTGGCTAAAAAGATTCTGGCAGCACAGTAGGCATAGAAGAGGTCAGTGGACCTAAAGGCAAAAGAGAACCACTTGTTTTTAAAAGGTGAATATTATGTACAGGCACTGATGGGTGCCTTGAACAGAAAATACACGTGCAACAAACAGCGCGTTCGAACGAATCAGATCGCATCTTTCTTACCTTATTTCAGAAGGCGCGTGAGCCCGAAAAAGGAGACCGAGTAGGACCAAGCCAGTTGGCTTGGTGTCTAAATTCACAATAACCTGGCGCCTGAATTTAAAGGAAATACAAGGCATGTTTCAGATTTTCGGTTTAAGAAACAATGATGCGTGTGTTTGTCCATACGTTCAACGCCTTAAGGAGATGATTCATCCGATATTAATTAATGGCAATGACCATGTTGTACTATTGAACACGGACGGGTAATACTTTTGTTGTTATGGTGTCCTTCATAATAAAGATACAGTGTATGCTTTTGAATAGATGTTACGTATATGATTAGTCAATATTTACAATCAGTAGAGTTTGAGCAAAAAAGGGCATATTATGAATAAAAGCCCAAAAGGGAACCGATGTTTGACTATGAGATGAGGCTACAAGAGTTACTGATGATTCATCAGATATTAATCAATGGCAAAGGCCATGTTGTACTGTTGAGAACGGACGGGTGATACTTTGTTATTATGGTGTCCTTCATAATGAAGATGCAGTGTATGCTTTTGAACAGATATTGCGTATATGAGTAGTCAATGTTTGCAATCAATAGAATTTGAGCAGAAAAGGGCATATTGTGAATGAAGCCCAAAAGGGAACCGATGTTTAACTATGAGATGAGGCTATAGAAGTTACGTGAGAGAAAACGTATATATCAACCAAAGTTGATGTTTTGTGTTATAAGTGATCAGTTATCTGTGTAGTGAACATGTAATGTAAAAACATTGATATTATATTCAATTTGATGATAATACAATTCAGAAAAGATCATGAATTACTGTGCTGGAAAACAATATACTAGTAACATCATACACTGAGTTATTTAAGTTTTTCATTGCTGAAAAAGCTGCTAAGTTCATGATCCTCATTTAATCCGTATCGTATGCTGTTTAGTTTGATGATCCACATGGCTTCTCGTTGGCGAAGGGATTGAATCTTTGTTTTTCCGGGTTCCAGAGTGTTAATACAGTCTATTGCTTGAAATGTAAAATCAAGTTGTCCTTTATGGACTGTTATAAAATGTTTAGTTAATGGTTGTTTGAAGTCCTTGTTGTGGATGCCTCTAACATGCTCCTGCAGTCTTAGCTTTGTTTCTCGTTTGGTGCTTCCAATATAAGTAAGGTTGCATGTACATTTGATCATGTAGATAGTATATGTTGTATTGCAATTCATGTTCTGTTGGATGGTGTATACCTTACTTTTCTGACTGCAGAATTGATGATGGTTGCTGTTGACATATTCACACATGTTGCAGTCTCCACATGCAAAGAATCCAGTGGATCTTCTCTGGAGCCAGTTGTTTGTTTGCATCTTTTTGTTTTGTTTGCAGAGTTTGCTTCTGAATGATGATGTTTTTCTATAGCATATCTGGGGATTTGTGCCCACAAATGGTGCTAAATCTGAATCCGTTGCCAATAAATTCCAGTATTTTGTCAAAATTTTTCGAGTTTGCCAGTGTTCTGTAGAGAAATCTAGAATAAGTCTGATTGGTTCTGTATTACATGCTTGTTTGTTTTTCTTTTTGGATGGTTGGTGTAATAGAACCTGACGGTCGATGGTACTAACTTTAGTTTTAGTCTGATTCAATAGATTTTTCGAGTAGCCCCTTTGCATTAGACGATCACAGCATTCAGTGCTGGTTTGATGAAAATCTGATTCATGGGAGCAGATTCGTCTAATCCTGAGAAGTTCTCCATACGGAATGCTTTTCTTTAAATTTGTCGGATGTGCACTTTGAAAATGAAGTATAGAATTTACTGCTGTTGTTTTACGATGTACTCTGGTATAGAGGCAGTTGTCGCTAATATAAATGTTTAAGTCCAAAAAATCAATTTCTTTGGTATTGCTGGAAATGGTGAATTTGAGATTGAACTTGTTCTGCTCAAGATACTGATGATAGTGATCCAATTCTTGTTGACTGCCTTCCCAGATGATTAATATATCATCAATAAACCTGATCCATAAGACAATTTTGTCTGCAAGATGTTGTATTGAAGTGGACCATGCTACCTCTGTTTCAAATAATCCCATATATAGATTGGCATATGATGGTGCCATCCTTGTGCCCATCGCTGTTCCGCACAATTGTAGATAATATTGGTTTTTGAATGAAAAGGTATTGTGTTCCAGAATGAACTTGATCATGTCTAGAATCATTTCATTTTGGTGGTAGAAGCTAGCTGATCTAGTGCTGAGATGTTTCCTAATGGCTTTGAGTCCTAACTCATGAGGAATGCTGGCATACAGGGCAGTGACATCTAAAGTGCAAAGAATGTAATTTGGTTGCCAGGGGATCCCCTCAAGAATTTGTAACACATGGGTTGAGTCTCGAATGTACGATGACAGAGATTGAACATAAGGCTGGAGATGTATATCAATAAATTCTGACATGTGTTCGCAAAGGGAATTAATTCCTGATAGTATAGGTCGACAGGGAGGTGGTTTTCCAGTTTTATGAATTTTTGGTAACAAGTACATATGTGGTGTGGCTGGTGTTACAACTTTCAAATATTGAAGTTCTTCGTCATCTATCAGACCAAGGCGGTGCCAATTTGTGATTTTTGCGTTTAATTCTATTTGATATGATTTTGTCGGATTATTAGACAGTTTCTTATAACTTTTGGTGTCACTTAGCATTTTTAGACCGATAGAGTAATAATCAGTTGTATTTAAGATTACGATATTTCCACCTTTATCGGCTTCAGTGATACAGATGTCATTGTAATTCATTAGTTTGTTCAAAGCTTGCCACTCTTGTCTTGAGATGTTATATTTAACTTTTGATGGATGGGAATTGAAACTTGCTGCAAGTTTATAAAGATCTTGTGATACTAGATTAGAAAAAGTATCAACACAATTCCCTGGCGCTAATTGTGGACAGAATGTGGATTTATTTTTAAGTCCAGTGCTGGTACTTGCATGAGTGAAGATGTTTAAATCTGTGCAGGTGTCTTCAAAGTTGTCAGTCTCTTGTGTTTCTAGATGTAGAGAAGAGACCAAATGTATTTCTTCAATGTCCCTTACAGTGTATGTAGAAATTGGTTCAGTATATTGAATCTTTGGTTTGGGTATTTTATTGCAAAAGTATTTCTTCAGTTTAAGTTTTCTGGAGAAATCATATAGATCAAGTTGGACTTTGAAAAAATCATTAGGTTTGGTGGGACAAAAAGACAACCCTTTGTTCAAAACTTGTTCTTCATGCAATGTAAGTGATCTATTAGATAGATTTACTACTAGCGATTTGTTGTTTATTTGCCCACTTTGCTTGTTACACGTGGGGGTAATTTTGTTGTGCTGTTGCTCCCATCTTTGTCTTTTTCTTTGTCCCTTTCTAAATTTTCGTTGTCTTTTGCCACCTCTGCAACCCCGTTTTTTGGATTGGTTGAGTGTCTACTTGGTGGTACTTGCAGCGGTCCTTGTCGATTCACTTTACGGATTTTGTAGATTTCATTTAGAAAGGATTTTGTCCTGTCGTTAATGGAAATAGTACTGCCTGTATCTGAGCATCCACTTGCCAGACTATCTGTATCCGATATCTCTGATTCACTATGGATGATTTTGTCAAACTCCAAGTCAAGTCAAGTATTTTTACTTTTAGAACGTACAATTAGAAGAGAAATCTCAAAGTGGTGGGAAGTCTCAACTCTGCAAAACTATATTGAGAATGAAATGATACCACGAGGCCTGCGGGACATGATATTTCCATCTGCAGAAAGCCTTACTTTTGAGTGGGCCCAAAAATGGGAGAAGAATTCCACGGACAGCTCCATGAATAAAATGAAAATGCTAATAGAACTCAACGAGGAATTAAGACAAGAAGCAGAGATCAAAATTACAGAAATTAATGAACAGATTAAAAATATGAAGTTAGGACAAGACCTACTAGACTTCAACTATAAAGAACTAGAAAGACGAATTAATTTGTTTGAAACCGAAATTCAGAATAGAAAACAAACTCAATTTCTACGTGACCAACAGGATTATAAATCAGGAAGGATTTACACATTTCATAAGAAGTATGACAAAGTGGGAGGATTACCAAAAAATCAATTACCAATAACACCAGAGGACAAAATTATTCACAGTGAATCGGAGATATCGGACACAGATAGCCTGGCAAGTGGCTGCTCAGAAACAGGCAGTACCATTTCCATCAATGATAGGACAAAATCTTTTTTGAATGAAATTTACAAAATCCGTAAAGTGAATCGACAAGGACCATTACAAATACCACCAAACAGGCATTCAACCAACCCAAAAAACGGGGTTGCAGAGGGGGTAAAAGACAACGAAAATGTGGAAAGGGACAAAGAAAGAGACAAAGAGGGAAGCAGCAGTACAATGAAAATACCCCCACGTGTTACACGCAAAACAGGCAAGTGAATAACAAATCATTAGTGGTAAATCTATCTAACAGAACACTTACATTACATGAAGAGCAAGTTCTGAATAAAGGATTGTCTTTCTGTCCTACCAAACCTATTGATTTTTTTAAAGTCCAATTGGATCTGTATGACTTTGTCAGAAAACTTAAATTGAAGAAACATTTCTGCAATATTACACCTAAACCAAAGATTCAATATACTGATCCGATCTCCACATACACTGTAAGGGATATTGAAGAAATACATTTGGTCTCTTCTTTACATTTAGAAACACAAGAGACCTATAATTTTGAAGATACCTGTAGAGATTTAAACATCTTCACTCATGCAAGTACCAGTACTGGACTTAAAAACAAATCCACATTTTGTCCACAATTAGCTCCAGGAAACTGTGTGGATACTTTTTCCAATCTAGTATCACAAGATCTTTATAAACTTGCAGCAGATTACAATTCTCATCCGTTTCAACTTAAATATAACATCCCAAGACAAGAGTGGCAAGCTTTGAATAAATTAATGAATTACAACGATATCTGTATCACGGAAGCTGATAAAGGTGGAAATATTGTAATCTTAAATACAACTGAGTACTATGATATTGGTTTAAAAATGCTAAGTGACACCAAAAGTTACAAAAAATTGTCTAACAATCCGACAAAATCATACCAAACAGAATTAAATGCAAAAATTATGAATTGGCACCGCCTTGGTCTGATAGACGACGAAGAACTTCAATATTTGAAAGTTGTAACACCAGCCACCCCACATTTATACTTGTTACCAAAAATTCACAAAACGGAAAAACCACCTCCTTGCCGACCCATATTATCAGGGATCAATTCCCTTTGCGAACACATGTCAGAATATATTGACATACATCTTCAACCCTATGTTCAATCTTTGGCATCGTATATCCGAGATACAACCCATGTGCTACAAATTCTTGAGGGGATCCCGTGGCAATCAGATTATATTCTATGCACTTTAGACGTTACTGCCTTGTATACCAGCATTCCTCATGAGTTAGGACTTAAAGCTATCAGCAAACATCTAGGCACTAGATCAGCCAGTTTTTACCACCAAAACGAAATGATCTTAGATATGATCAAGTTCATTTTGGAACATAACACTTTTTCATTCAAAAATCAATACTACTTGCAATTATGCGGAACAGCGATGGGCACAAGGATGGCACCATCATATGCCAATCTATACATGGGATCATTTGAAACAGAGGTAGCATGGTCCACTTCGATACAACATCTTGCGGACAAAATTGTCTTATGGATCAGGTTCATCGATGATATACTAATCATATGGGAAGGCAGCCAACAAGAATTGGATCAGTATCATCAGTATCTTGGGCAGAACAAGTTTAATCTCAAATTTACCATCTCCAGTAACACCAAAGAAATTGACTTTTTGGACCTGAATATCTATATCAGCAATAATTGCCTCTATACTAAAGTACATCGCAAAACAACAGCAGTGAATTCCATACTTCACTTCCAAAGTGCGCATCCGACAAGTTTAAAGAAAAATATTCCGTATGGCGAACTGCTAAGAATCAGACGAATCTGTTCCCATGAAGCAGACTTTCATCAGACCAGCATGGAATGCTGTGATCGCCTAAGACAAAGAGGTTATCCGAAAAATTTATTGAATCAGACTAAAACCAAAGTCAGTACCATCGATCGTCAGGCTTTATTACATCAACCATCCAAAAAGAAAAATAAACAAACATGTAATACAGAATCAATTAGATTTATTCTGGATTTTTCTACTGAACAATGGCGAATTCGAAAAATTTTGACTAAATACTGGAATCTATTGGCAACAGATTCGGACTTATCACCATTTGTGGGCAGAAATCCCCAAATATGCTATAGAAAAACATCATCTTTTAGAAGCAAACTTTGCAAACAAAATAAAAAGATACAAACAACTAACTGGCTTCAGAGAAGATCTACTGGATTTTTTGCATGCGGAGACTGCAACATGTGTGAATATGTCAACAGTAACCATCATCAATTTTGCAGCAAGAAAAGTAAGGTATATACCATCCAACAGAACATGAATTGCAATACAACGTACACTGTCTATATGATCAAATGCACATGCAACCTTACTTACATTGGAAGTACCAAACGAGAAACAAAGCTAAGACTGCAGGAGCATGTCAGGGGTATCCTCAACAAGGACCTCAAACAACCATTAACTAAACACTTCACAACAATTCATAAAGGACAACTGGATTTTACATTTCAAGCAATAGACTGCATTAACACTTTGGAACCTGGCAAGACAAAGATTCAATCTCTTCGTCAACGGGAGGCCATGTGGATCAGCAAATTAAACAGTATACGGTATGGATTAAACGAGGATCATGAACTCAGTAGCTTTTTCAGCAATGAAAAACTCAAATAGCTCCATGCCTGATTTCATCAATATAATATTTTGTAGTAAAGCAATTCATGGTTTTTTCCGAACTGTATTGTTATACAATTTAACACAATATTAAGGTTCCTATATCAGTAGTAAGTTTTTTCGTTACAACATTATGGTGATCTGCGGTTATTTCCCAACAACGGTAAATATTGACCATCTATACATACAGCACATAATATGTATGTTGTATCTTTATCATTATTAAGGATACTAAAATCAACTAAATTATTACCGGCATGTTCCCCAAAAATATAACATGATCATTGCCACTGATCAATAGTATCTGAGGAGGTATCTTTTCAAGATGCAACACGTAGAGGCACATATACATATCAGTGTCAATTATGGGCACGGGTTCTGTAGCTATGGGGCACCTATATCCCTTTTCTTCCTTGCCATCTTTAATTGTTTACAGCTCGTTAAATTAAGTGCAATACACATTTTAACTCAACAAGCTTGCAAAATTGCAAACTCAGCACTTGATTTCTCGTCTTCTTCTTTTTTACAAAAAATTTTTTCCATCGCTAGACGGCCGCTAATGATTAAGAAAATTTTCTTCAACACATATATATGTAACTATATATTTCTCTTCTTTCTTTTTCCTGAATTCGTAAATGTGCGGGCTTAGATCCGGATTCCTATGCTATCTAGTTTAACTTCAACCGTCCTAAGATGGCCGCCAGGAATTTATACAATCGTCTCTTTAACATAACAAACTCAGATATGTATGTGCAGTATCGCTGCCTGTTTGTCGAGTTCCACTTTTGCAAACCGGTAATTTTAAATATGTCTCGTACTTTTTGAAATTCTGGTACAAGTCTATTACGTTTTAGATATCAAGCCAAATGGCTCGGCTCCACTTGTTCTCTGTCTTTGGACTCAAGTACCCTCGTAAATGAGGCAAGAAAGATGTGATCGCATTTTGTTCCCATATTTTGGTTGTTACACGTTTCTTACGGGTATAGATTTGGACTTCAATGTGATCCTGTTTATTTCTCACCACCACAAGATGGCCGCCATCAGTTCTTGAAATTATCTTTTTAGTATAGTGAATATGGATACGCATGCGCAGCATCAATGCCTGACTATTGAGCCTCGTTTCTGTAAACCGGAAATCCCACAATACGTTTTACATCTCCTTTAAATTTCGGCGCCAGTGTATTGCGCTTTAAACACCAAGCCGACCAGCCTGGTTCCACTCGTCTTTTTCTCTTCGGGCTCTTGCGCCCTCGGATATAAGGTAAGCAAGATGCGATTGTATTCCGCTTCCATGTACGGCTTGTTAGATATGTGCTTCTTGTAGGAAGTACTTATCAGTACTTTTGGATACCATTTACTTGCTAAAGGGGTGTCCTTTGTTTCTTTGTCTTTAGGTCCACTGACCTCCTCCATACACAATATGTTATCAGAAGACTTTTAGCCAGGTAGGACTCTGCTTTCTTTCTAAAACCTTTTTTTAAAAAAACCCTTTTTCAAAACCCTTGTTACACGGAAATAATTTAAGGGTATCGCATTAGGCAATTAAAATGCATTAAAGACATGGGCTCCACCCAACACAAATCGACTCTGAGACTGAAAGCTAAATATTGCATTTCAATATTTATTTAAAATGATATGATATCATACAGAACTATTGATTGCTGATAAAAGATGTTCAAGTTTTGAAAAATGTTTTGAAAAAGGTTTCAAAAAGCATTTTTATAACTATGCACACTGGTATCTAAGTACTATATGATCTTCAGTTACAAAGCTGTTACAACAAAATACACAGATCTCCAGGCCTATCTAAATTGCACTTAGAAATGTGTCTCCTGAAAGTAGACTTCAAACTGCCATTTATTGATATTTCCTGTTAATTCTGCTAAAATATCCATAATGGATATGTAAACAAATGACTATGGTGCTACTTAGAAATATATGTTTAAATGAAAAGTTTGGCTGCTGATGTGTTTTCAAAATGTGTTTCTTACAGATCATGTTACTGAATGCCCTTGAGAAAGCCACAGGTTGGCGAAACGCGCGTCGGGCATGAGATTTTAATTATGTGAAAATTATCACATGGCCACTGGGCAATTCTTCTGTGTAAATACATCGGATTGATTTATAGAAAAGGAAAATTGTACAAAAAGAAAGAATTTTATATTATGATGAAAGAATAAATAAAAAGAAAATTTTGATATACTTAATAAATGAAGTGGACAACAGAGTTCTTTGAAGATTCCAGTTGTACATGTATACTAAATCATTGAGCGCCGCTAGAGTACAAGTTGTTTGAATATTAAACTGGCCAACGTTGTCAGTCTTTAAATAAGCGGCAGCAATCAAACCGTATTTCATCTCATATAAGAAATCGCGCCAGGTGAACGGATAAACGTTGTTCTGTTAAGCCAAACAATATATATATATATATATATATTTATGAAACCCCATTGACATTTCCTGCACTCTGATTGGACAGAACGCTGTCACATGGTCTGCTCTATTTTCACATAGACCTCAAACGTGGTCTATATTCTGCCTCGGGGTCCGTGCTGTGTCTCTGCGTGCGGCGCTGGTATTTCTGCGAGCAGCGCAGTGCAGGTGAGCTCGAAAATTGAAAAAAAAAGAGAGGCTTGTCTTTTATTTTGCCGTTTCTCTCGTGAGCTGAGACGCAGCCTCTTACAAGAGACTGCGTCTCGCAGGAAAAAAAAACGCCTTCAGAGTAAGCAGGCAGCCTGCTTCAGACATGTGTCTGAGAGCCTGCAATTACAACAGAAACAACGCGGCCTCATGACAGCCGTGTCTCCGAGCGGAAGCCCCAGCTGATTCTCACAGCTCAGCAGCTGGGGTTACCATGGGAACATGGCCGAGCAGGCTGCTCCTGGAAGGCCCAGAACTGAGCAGCTTTGCTAGTGTAAAAAAAAAACTCAGCAGATTTCTCTTTAATAAACCGCTAATTAATGATGGCACAGCAAGCCCGGCGTCTCTTCCACTCTGCCCTCCCGCCG
>JASBQM010188227.1:0-13009 GCA_030264895.1 Desmognathus auriculatus
TACTTTGCCTAGGTCCCGGGTCCCGGTGCCCTAGTCCCTGTTCTGGTCTCCTTCCTGCTCTACTTGTTTGTTTGTCTTTCCTTCGTTTCTGTGTGTGCCCTGAGGCCTATGGGCGCGTGGCACAGTAATACACTCAGTAAAGTAAAG
This sequence comes from Desmognathus auriculatus, assembly GCA_030264895.1. Classification (NCBI taxonomy): domain Eukaryota; kingdom Metazoa; phylum Chordata; class Amphibia; order Caudata; family Plethodontidae; genus Desmognathus; species Desmognathus auriculatus. The sequence continues at coordinate 148 of JASBQM010188227.1, forward strand.
TAAAGTAAAGGCAAATAAGGCAGCTGCCTACGGTGGAACTTTGTTAGTTTTCTATAGTTTGTAATAGTCCCTGTGAGGGCTGCATTGAGAGCTGCCATAACAGGGAACTAACCAGAGAACTACTTTCCTGCTGGTGCACCCTGTGAAAGGATATTTTAAGACCCAGCCAAGGATAATTACAGGCCAGTTTCCTTTTTAGTTTAATGTTCCCTTTGTGTTATCTTTTAGTGGCACTATAAAAAAAGACAACAGCTCCCAAAGCAATCAAACTGGGACCAGATGTCTTTGACGTTCTTATTACAGCTTTTAAATTAACTTTAATTGCCTACCCATCTCTGCGGTCTCCTCAGAATTTGATGCTTTTTTTATAGCTTGCCAATTGTCTTCAATAGCTTACTCAGCTGTATACTTAACTCCATTAAAGGAGGACTCCACTCCCGGAGTACTCTACATAATCAGCCCCCCCACCCCAGAGCCCATCACTCCCCGCACTCACTGTGATAAAGCTGTGATAAAGCACAAAAATACAGGATGCTTTGATGAAGAAGATTCATAAACTTCAAGCTGACAGAGAGACAAGGAAACTAAACTTTTCTCGTCCGGTACCACCGTCACCTCTACCGCAACACCAGGCATCCCTTTCAAATGTTCCCCTCTATCCGAGCAGGAAGTAGCACATATCATTTCTTCTGTAAAGGTCACACCTGCCCTGCAATGGTCGTTAAAGAATGTGCCCCCCTCTGGTCCCACTGAAAGCGAAATATAAACACCTCATTCCGTACTTCCACTGCCCTATTCTGGCATGGATTACGCCATTATTGAAAAAGCCTACACTTTATCCTGGTGTAGGCACTAATTACAGACCACTAACTAATGTGCTCTTCCTGTTGAAGATTTTGGACAAAGTGACACACATACAAGTCCAGCAATACCTGAAGCACATGGGTCTTCTAAGTCCCAGACAATCTGGTTTCAGAGCATCCCTTGGCACTGAAACCGCAATGCTTGATCTCAAGTCCAGCATACTTGGGATCATGGATGACGGGCGAATAGCTCAATTGATGGTGCTGGATCTATCGGCCGCTTTCGATCTTGTTGACCATGATCTGCTGGTGGATAAATTCCTGGACACTGTCAACTTTTCACCTGAAGCAGCTGCCTGGGTCCACGCATTCCCAGTCGGATGTACTGCTCGAGTCTATTTGGAGTTCCCCAAAGGTCATGTCTATCACCCACACTGCATAACATATTCACAAAGCCGCTCTTTGATCTCCTAGATAGTAAAGGGATCTTATACACCAACTATAATGATGACACCCAAATCCTTGTTTGGATCTCGGGCCATCACACAACTAATTCAGATAAAATCAACAATGTATAGCTGGAGGTTCAGCGCTGGATGGCGCACAACGCTCTCGCTTTAAATGATGATAAAACAGAACTGATGCTGGTTGGCACTCCACATCGATTTAAACAAATTTGGGGATGAATACCACAGCTTTACCATAGCAGACATCAATATTACAGTATCTGACAAAGTCAAACTTCTTGGTACCTACCTGGATGCCAGCTTGACAATGAAGCCATATGTGAACAGTGTAGTTTCCACTGATGCCTACTTACTGAAGCTACTTAGACAGATCCAGCCCTTTCTATCCAAAGGCCGTTGTTGCACTGTTGCCAGAGTTATCATGGGCTCAAAACTTGATTACTGTGGGAACCGCCTGGCAGGCACAAGTCAAGATAATCACAGCCATTTTTAGCTCCTTTTCTACTAACAGGATGGGCAATCTAATGGCACCAAAACATTGTGAATTGCACATGCGTGGAGTCTGAAATTTACAAAAATGTGAGGAAATTTTGCAAAAGTCGCACTAAGTTTTCTTCCCAGAATACCCGGCGGTACATGGAAAACATGGAATCTTTACAGGTTTTTGGTCACAAAATACCACAAAAAAGGTGACGTAATACACTGCCATCAACACGGGGCATGTCACCCAGCATAGCCCTGCTCCCTCCGACTAAGCCTGTACCACCCATGTGTGGTTGAATCCAAGCCACCGGAGAGGGAGGCCGCAAAACAAGACATGGTAATGTTTGGCAAACTACTGAATTTTAGGGTGATAAACCTAGATGCACATGGATTCCTTTTTGACCCTGGGGACACAGACCATCAAGGAAACCCTGCACATCATACAAGTGCAGAAAGAGGACATCCTAACGCATACAATAGTATGTGAATTGTGTTGGTCGCACCAAGTTTGCTACCCAGAATGCCCGGCGGTAGATGGAAAACATGGAATTTCTACAGGTTTTTGCCAAAAACACCACAAAAAAGGTGACGTAACACGCCTCCATCAACATGGGGCATCTCACCCAGCGTAGCCCTACCTCCTCCGACTAAGTCGGTAATGCCCATGTGTGGTTGCACCCAAGCCACTAGCGAGGGGAAGACGCAAAACGAGATGTGGTGATTGATTTTTAATTAGGATGTCAGTGAAGCAATGGATTTGTTTTGCGCCTGGCGTGTCAAGGCTTTTGAGAAAACAACCAACACCATACTGTTTCAGAAAGAAGACACCCAGATGTACGCAACGATGTGTGACTTGCGAGGGTTGCACTGGGTTCTCTACCCACAATGCCCGGTGGAAAGGGGAAAAGTAGCAAAAATTACATGTTTTTTGCCACATTGGCCTCAAAACAGGTACCGCAATGGGTGGACCAAACAATAAGAGGCGAGGGGTTGGGAGGGCACAAAATGAAACCTAGCATGCCTGGTGATAAGTGGGAAATTTACAGTTTTGTGGGAAATTTACAGTTTTGTGCCACATTGGCCTCAAAACAGGTGCCACAATGTGAATGCAACCGCGCAAGCTACCTTCTCCTACATACCCCTACTGCTTACGAGTAAATTGGTGCCCAACATATGTGGGTGCCCCATACAATGGAGGAGGGGGGGCACAAAATGAAACCCAGCATGCCCGGTGATAAGTGTGAAATGTACAGGTTTGTGCCACATTGGCCTCAAAACAGTTGCCGCAATGCGCATGCAACCATGCAAACTACTGTCTCCTACGTACGTCTACTTCTTAAGGGAAAATTGGTGCCCAACATGCATGTGTGGACCAAACAATAGAGGCGAGGGGTGGCACAAAATGAAACCCAAAATGCCTGGTGATAAGTGGGGAATTTACAATTGTGTGCCATACTGGCCTCCACAAGAACCACAAGGATAACCCGGTGTACTCAGAGGTCCCACTAACCGGGCTACAATATACATATACAACATGAGGGGGTACCCCCGGAATGGTGTCACTAACCACACTTGAATGAGACTTAAATCCCTTTTTGAAAGATCACAGCGCAATTTTTAATCATCGAACTTAAATATATACAAGTACACAAAAATATATTACATATATACATGAGTTGTTCCATACAACTTATTTGAAAAGCGCACTGGTTAGCCCACCAGTGGCTAATCTCCTACAAACAACAGTTCACAGTTTGTAGATGACACTGGTGGGCGGGGCCTCGAGTGGCCTTCCACTGTGCATGCGCAGTGGAGGTCAGGCTGAGGACGTGTGAGACACACCCTCCGCATTTAAGGGGTTAATGGTCCACCTTCTACCTATCTGAAAACCAGATTTAGATAAAATGGTGGAAATTGAAGAAGATGGTGGAAAATAAAGCATTCTCTAAATATTTAGCCGACTGTAAAGAATTATCATCTTTAGTGTGGTACCAAAAAATCAAAACTCACAAGAAGGTCGCACCTTTATATCAAAATTTCACCAATCTTGCTCTCCTAAGACTAATGGTAAAACTGAGGTCAGGAGTTTTGCCTTCACAATGTTTTTTAAAAGCTGGGATGAATTTCCCCAGGGACCAACGCTTTTGTAAGGCTTGTCATGAGGTAGTGGATGACCTCCCACACTTTTTGCTTTCTTGCCTGAGATTATCAATGCTAAGACTAAGGTGGCTAAACAAATGTGGAACCTTTAATTTGGAAGAAATGCTATTAGGAACGGATTTATATTTTTATAAAAGGGGGTTTTTTAATAAAGGGTATTGAAGTCTGAAACTTTTGAAAGAGCTGTTATTGTAACTACTATGTTCTATTCTTTTTTTGTTTTACTGAAATAAGTAAATAAAGATTGATCAAATCAGAATGAGCTGGTTACCGGCGGCGCGCAGACCCCTACACTCAAATAACGCCGTCCTGCTGGTGCAATCCAGCAGGACTGGAGTGCGCAAGCAAACTTGCCTTCGATCACATGGCACCAGCCCTACAGTATGCGCGCCCCCCCAGACCTGAGAGGAATAGAGGTCCCTGCCCACTTCAAGACAGCATTCAAAACTGATTTATTCAACTGATCTGGCTGGCCCACGGCCCTTTTTCTTTTAGTTCACCATTATTTTATCACCTGTGTTTATTATGCCCCGTCCTTTGTCCGCTCTAACGCCTGCTGGCTTGCTGGCACGAAATAAAAAAATAAAAAATTTAAAAAAGCTCCAACCGGACAGCACAATTCAATCTGACCCATGTTTGAAACCTCATATTTGAAATGCTTCGAATGGACCCCCAAATTCACACTGCCCTAAAATGCCACCTCATGTTACAGAGTCTCTGGCTACAATAAGGCTCCGATTACAACCTTGTCGGTAAATAAACAAATGTCGGTAAAAATTACCGACATTTTTACCAACACCACTGGATTACAAATTGAAAATGTCGGTATCAATAAAAATGTCAGTAATACCGACAATTTTACAAATACAGACATTTTCAACTAAAATATGTCAGTAAATGTCAACCAATTCTGTTTGTCACTCAGCATTTCTTGACTGTTTCACTCTAGTCCATTAAAATTGCCAATAAGGTACTTTTAATTCGGAAGGAGTGAAACAGTCAATTCTGCTCATACCATCCTGGGGCAGAATTAACTCACCCCTGTGTTTCCCCCCATGTTTGGGAGCACCAGGGGTGATTTTATCAAATTATCGACAACTACATAGCAGTTGTTTATTTTCTCTATGTTACCGACGTATATACCAACAGATAGGTTGGTAAATATCTTGTAATATCACAGTAATGTAAGTGGCGGTATTTCTGACATTTCCATACTTATACCATCATATTACACTCGTAATATAGCGATAGTGTAAAAAAGTTGGTTAAACTGATTACCGTCCGTTTTACCGACTTTTTTACACTACCGAAAATCTCCTAATCAGGCCCGAAATGCCTTTTAAAGCACCCCGCTCTTCCCTGTGCTTAGGTTGGTGCTGTATTACACACTGCTAAGTGACGCCTCACCGTCTCCTTGGAGGTGCTTTGCGTGGGCTCTTCTTACAGCACTCCTTGAGGTTGGTGTACCACCAGATGAGGTGGCAGCTCCAGGCCAGCAGAGCCACCAGACAGAGAGTCAGGAAGGTGAAGATGAGAGGGATGTATCAGGCTTCCGAGCTGTACGTGTTCGCGGTCTCGTACACCACCGAGACCCCCTTCCGCTGTTGTTAAAACAAAAAATAATGTGGGATCAGAATTCAACAAATAATTTCAGGAAACAGTTTTTGTTTTTGAAGCGTATAAATCGGCTCTGGCTGGGTGGTTTTGCTTAAAGTAAATTTATAATTATGACCAGTGCAGAAGCCCATCATATGACGGAAATAAAATGCAGTTCACACATTGCTAGCACTACAGGTCACTTCCTGAGAGAGGCCTATCCCCCCAAATGTCATTTTTGGCCTGTGCATGTCCTGGTGGGCCTGTGCGAGTCCGATGCATAGTCCCTGGATTCCCAGGGGGGCTGTCCCCATTGTCCTTGTTGGACATGTGCTTGTCCTGGTTGGGCCTGTGCGAGTCCGATGCAGAGCCCCTGGATCCCCGGGGGGTCTGTCCCCATTGTCCTTTTTGGACATGTGCTTGTCCCGAGTGTCCTGGCTTTAGCCACGAATGGAAAGAATACAAATTGCACTCTGCACTGCTGCAGTCTTTGTGGCACGCAAATGGGAGCAATAAAAGTGTTTTTAAACAATTCATTTATTACTGGCAGACTGAGCTTAGGATCCCAATCTCTTGGAAACCATGAACCACCCCCTGTGTTTGTGATACTTGGTGACGAGGCGTTTCTACCTTAGCTCTGTTTAAGAAGCCTCTGCCATTTCGAAACAAAAGCTTCAGGGCTGAAAGGGGTATTTCCGAACAGTCTTTACTTTACTTTACTTTAACATTTGTAAAGCGCAGCAAACCCATGGGCATCAGTGCGCTGAAACAGGAAAGATGGAGAAAGAGGGAAAAGCAACGATAAATCCATAAGGGCATAGACAGGGATCTGGGTCATTTAAAACAGAAGTGTTTTGAGCTGTTTCTTAAATCTATTCAGGCAGGGCTGCAATCTTAGGTCAGGTGGCAAGGCATTCCACAATGTGGGGGCGGTATAGTCAAAGGCTAACCCACCGCCAGACTTGAGCTTAACCTTGGGTATGCTCAAAAGGCCTGTGTCATTACTACGCAAAGTTCTGGGTTGAGGGCGTCTTGACACTCGATTATTTAGGTATAAGGGGGCTTCACCAAAGAGGGATTTATGGGTGATGACAAGTATCCTGAAGGTGATGCGTGCCTCAACTGGAAGCCAGTGCAGTTTTTTGCGTGGCTCTGAGATATGATCATATTTCTTGATGCCAAAGATAGCCCGAATAGTGTTGTTCTGGGTGGTCTGAAGTTTTTTAAGATTGGCTTGTGAAGTGGCACCGAGGAGGCTTCCACAGTAATCCATTTTTGAGCCAACTATTGCTCTAGCAATAGTGGCACGAGCTTCTTCCAACAAAAAAGGCCGGATTTGCCATAGAAGCTTTATGTAGTATGAGGCCGAGGAACAGATGTAACTAACCTGGGCCTTCATAGACAGAGCCGAATCCAGATACACTCCCAAGGTTTTGACCTTAGGTAGGACGGGGATGTTGCAACCAGCAATATTAAATGAGGAGTATTCGGGGCCTAGCTTTCTCATTTTAGGTTGAGAGGCAACTATCAGTAATTCTGTTTTGGAATCATTCAGCGCAAGATCGTTTCGAGCCATCCAGTTCTGGATGAGGGAGTAGACCTCATTGACGACCACAGTGTCCTTAGCATGATCACCGGTTAACCCAAGGACCACCTGTGTATCGTCGGCATAATTGGTGTATAAGATGTTATGCTCATCCAGAAGATCAAAGAGGGGTAGAGTGAAGATGTTATAGAGTAGTGGAGACAGGCATGCGCCCTGCGGGACCCCACAGGTGATAGGAGTGGGGTCAGCAGCAATGGTTTGGTGGAAAACACTTGCTGTACGATCGGACAGAAAGGAAGTAATCCAGTCAGTGGTCTTTGTAGAAAACCCAGCACGAGCATGCAACCTGTTAATCAGAGTGTTATGGTCCACCAAATCAAAGGCTGCTGAGAGGTCCAGAAGAAGCAACAGCCCTAATTCACCTCTATCAATCATAAGGTGTAGGCTTGACTTTAAATCTAACAGTGCGGATTCTGTGCTGTGGTGTTGGCGAAAGCCCGATTGTCTCGTACCCAAAATATGGTTATCCATAACAAATTGCTGGATTTGGAGATACGCGACCCTGTCGAAGATCTTTAACAGAAAAGGAACGTTAGTGATTGGCCGGTAATTTGTTGCTATGGTTGGGTCGAGCGAGGGTTTTTTGAGCAGTGGGGTGATCCATGATTGCTTGATGCTGTTAGGAACTTCACCGGAAAAGAAGGATAAATTGATAAATTTTGTAATGATAGGGACCAGGGTATGTGCACACTTCTTGATTACAAGAGCTGGACATATGTCACTGTTGCATGTAGTCGGTTTAAGTGAGGCTATGATCTTAAGGACCTCATCCTCGGTGACTTCTTTGAAATTAAATTGTATCCTTTGGATTGTGTTAGGTGTAATTTTGTTTATTTCAGGGGCCAAGCTCTGTCTTCTGTTTTTGAGGTTTCTTTGAGGTTGTTTATTTTACCATTCAGTGCTTTCTGAATACTTTCGCACCAGGTTTTGTCCTTGAGTATAGTTTTTTCAGCGGTGACCTCAGGGGCTTCTAGTTCTCTCAAAATTTAAAAAATTTCTCCAGAGTAAGATTTAGCTTCATTAATACGTTTTTCATATATGGTTTGTTTTTCTTAATAAATGGCTTTTTTGTATGATCTGGAAGCAATTCCGTGTTCCACACGATGATTCTCCAACCCAGTTTTCTGCCATAAGGAGTAAGCTTTCCGTTTTTTGCTTCTAAGCTCAAGTATTTCAGGAGAAAGTGAACTAAGACATTTCTTGGTGGCAGAAACTTTACACTTTTTTTGGGGAGCCACTTGATCTATGGCATTACGGGTGAGGGTCTGAAAGTAAGACACTACCTCTGATGGTGTTTCTAGCTGGAGTGGGTTTATGGTAAGATAGGGAGCCATATTATCCGCGGTTGCTTTTGTAAGGTTACGTATAATTTTTATAACTTGTGGCTAATCTTTTTGGAATAGGGAATAGCACAATTCACATGGTAGTGGTCTGACCATGAGCATGGAGTTGTATAAACATTCTGAAGTGATAGGTTCATGGTGCAGAGCCAGTCTAAGGTGTTCCCCTCCTTGTGGGTTGGTCCAAGTGCGTGGATGTGAAACCCCAGGTCAGACAATGCAGTAGTAAGGGATTGTGTGTGACAGTCGTCTGCATTGTTAAGCCAATAGTTCAGGTCCCCACAGAAAATGGCTTTAGTATGAGGTTTTATGACTGGGAAAAGGGAAGATGTTAGTTGTTCCAAAAAATTTGGCATATTTTGCGGTGGTCTATAGATTAAAAATATGTTGTATGTAGTGATTGCGTTAATCAGAATCTTGATATGCATGAGTTCACAATCATCAGGGCTAGTGATGGTGACTTCGTGGATGTTTAAAGACGCTCTGCAGATGAAAGCCACACCGCCTCCTTTACAATATGTGTGGTTCTTGGCTACAATAGAATATCCAGTTGGTATTGCAAGTTGCATCGCGGGGCCCGATGCATCATGCAGCCATGTCTCTGTGATGGCAAAGATGTCCAAGTCATTAGTGAGAATATAGTCTGCTATGTCAATATTATGTTTAATGAGGGACCAGGTGTTAAGAAGTGAGAACTTCAAGACTAATTTTTCTGTCAAAGCAGCGGGTGTAATAGTGGCAGGATTAGAAAAGGTACTAGGTAAATATGAATTTTGGTCTATGTGATTAGTGCTAACCTCAGGAACGGGGTTAGGTTGGACCAAAAAAGGAGAAGAATTAGAATCTAAAAGGAAGTCATTGCCTAGTTCAGTTAAAGAAGATAAGTTTGTGATAGCATTGAGAGAATAACAGTTGTCCATGAAATTATTAACAGTTTGTGATGAATGTAGTATTGGGAGGTCTTGAAAGTGATCATCCAAAAGTGGGAAAGAAATGCCCTCCCAGATGCGAAGTGTATCTGTCCAACCATCTACAATGATGTTGTGAGACATGATGAGGTGTTACAGTGTATTATATCAATTTATGATCACTGTACGCAAGGAGGAATGACGGCAAGAGAGATAAAAAGCAAAATAAGCCTATTTAAGGATACCTATTGAGAGAGGGGAATAAGAGATTATGCGGCAGCGGCACGCTCCGGCACAAACCGGCAATACCCGGCTTAGATGCGCCGGCGCTGACGCGCCTGCTACGCTCACAAATAGCCTGGAGGATGCTGGGTAATGTAGTTCGTGTGGTCAGAACTACAACAATGACGGCAGCAAACTTTTAAAGTTATGCTTCAATACAGAGGCGGAGGGTGCCGTGGAGCGGTACCCTCGCTTACAGCCCCTGGACACTAAGAATCAGGTGAGGAAATGCCTATAGGTGCTCTAGAAGCAACCAGTTAATTATTAAAATTGCAGCATAGGATAAAGTAAAAATAAGAACAATCACGTACGATAGTGGGGCTCGCACTATCTCAATACTATCTCAATTCCCAGAGCCCTTAAGTCAAACAAATTATGTAGTTAAAATCAGCAATGCAATGATAGGAAACCAGCAGCCAGCATATCAAGCATACCTGCATACTGCAAAGCTGAATTTACAAAATGCAGTATCTGCAAATCAGAATGTATTTTGCAACAATGACATATGCTCTTCAAGGTACTAATTTCGTGTCTTAAAATGCAAATTTCCTTTAAAATGCAATAAATAGATTACACTGGGACAATGGGTCCTCGCCCCCGGAGCCTCATCCTCCCTGCCGCCCCGTGCACCGAGGCCCCAGAGACCAGATCCAACTCACCATTAAGCCCTGCTGCATTGATCCATCTGCAGCCCCAGGGCTCGCCTGACCTCGTCTCTCCAGGAACTCTGCCTGCCTCTAAGATGGCCGCCAAGGGGGCCTCACCAGCTATCCCCAGATTGCTCCGCCCCCGCCAATCACATCAACAGACTGCCAGCACTACAAAGCCTGGGCCAGGAGGCCGTCAGGCAAAGCCGGCGTCGGGCAAAGGCGCGGCAGGGACAAGGCAGACGCCTGTCTGGGCCTGTCCGGGACAGTACGTGGTCAGCCCGGTTCCTACGCCCAGCGCTGGACCTGAGGTAAGGGTGTGTATACATACACCTAAAGCCGACACTTTTGATACACCTCTCCCCATTGACACCCTTTACCCCGCCCAGAGTGAACGTCCTTATACTCCCCGGGGTCTTGACTCTCCTGCACCCTATGATAGGGTACAGATGGAGGAGATGAAGTCCTCACCTAACCAGGAAACCCATCCTGGGATCCCTATCAGTGACGGCTCATTCACCCCCTTTGCCCAAAGGAGCTGCGAGCTGTTACGTGAAGCCCTGGAATGCTCACCCCGGGTAAAACCCGTTGACAACTGGTCCTGTTTAGACATCTGGGAGGGGATCACTTTTCAGCAATCTACTTCGCTCAGTACGGAATCAGCTTTGGTTCATCGGGATCCCTGCAATCTTTTCGTTGACCCAGAGGCATCAGGGGGTGACGGGAACCCTTTAAATCTAAGATTAACTGAGGCATTGCCTCATTTTCCTGAGGTAAAATCCAATTTCTCTTCTGCCACCTATGTCCCCTCTATTTCTAATCCACCTACCTCACTCCAGGGAAGTTTTAGTCTCCCAAATGTCCAACACGGCAGTATTGCCCTAGCGCTATTGAATGCGCGATCTGCAGTGGCCCATGCAAATGAAATCCATGATATCATTGAAGACCATCAGATCAAAATTTTGGCCATTACAGAAACATGGTTTAGAGGGGACTCAGACCCCATTCACATCGATCTCTTGCCAGAAAACTTCTCCATCATTTCTAAAGCGAGAGAAGGAAGAATTGGGGGCGGTATTGCTATTATCCATCATAATGACCTTAAATTTCAATCCATACCCATTCACCCCCCGCCCAAGACATTTGAAGGCCTGCTGGTTAAGGGTTGTTCTACTGGTTGCCAACCCATCTCCCTGTTTTGTATTTACCGTCCGACAGGGGATGAAGCGGTTTTTCTTGATGAGCTGCAACTTATCCTCGAGGACCTCCAGCCGTCCACCCAAAAACTTATTGTTTTAGGAGACCTCAACCTACATCTCAACGTATCAGATAACCCCCATGTACACACCTTCAGAGAGATACTGGATGCACAACACATTCAGGAACTGCCCACAGGCCCGACTCATCGTCTTGGAAATCAACTGGATGTTATATTGTTCAGAAATCTGGAACTTGAAGCCCCAGGTATTCACAAATTTCCTTGGGCGGACCACTACCTTGTCCAGACCACCATCATGAACTGGCAGAACTCCACGAAGTGCTATGGCAAGAGTAAAGTCCATCCTGATTATAAGATACGGAAGAGAAATTTTAAAACTTTCACTCCCCAGAACCTTCTCCCTTTATGGTTCAGTTGTACACGTACTGATTTGCCCATTGACACACTCGATGCCATATTCCACTCTAAATTGGTCTTAGCCCGCAACATCTTATGCCCCGAACACTTGGTCCGTCCTAAATCTGCGGTTCATTTACGTAATAAATGGTTCTCAGAGGACATTAGGAGACTTAAGTTATTAGGACGCAGACTGCAGACCAAATGGCGTAAATCACAAGCTATGCATGATTTGGACCGCTTGTTGAAACATCAAGCTCAATATAAACTCGCCATTAAAAGACAAAAAAAATGTTTTGTCCAAAAGCAAATTTCGTCAGGCAAAAACTCCAACAAAATGCTGTTTAAAACCACTAAGGCATTAGGGCTAGGACAGATAGCTCCACCAATCTCGCATACCAACCATGGAATATCGTGCGAAGAAGTGGCTTCCTACTTTGAGAAGAAGGTGGACAACATCCGTAAAACAATTGATGAAGAAGTACAAGAGGCTGAGGCAATTGAGGCACAAGACACCTGGAGCTTAGGGACCTTGACTCCTATAGGGTCAAACATCGTCCCACCTCCGATATTTGACAATTTCCCTGTCATTTCGCAATCTGAAGTAGAAAAGCTTTTCTTGAAGCTGGGCCCAGCATCATCAGCGCTGGACCCTATTCCTACTTCCGTTTTGAAAAAGGTGTTACCAATAATCCTTCCTGACATTACCAACCTTGTGAATGTCAGTCTACAGACGGGTACTGTACCGTTAGCCTGGAAAAAGGGCATTATCACCCCCTGCCAAAAAAAATAGGAGGGATGCCGGATGATTTACCCAACCTTCGTCCGGTGACGCAATTGCGTCTATTGCCCAGAATTGTGGAGGCCATCATAACGAACCTAGTCCAAGGTCACCTTGAAAATCACTCTTTGCTACATGACCTCCAATCAGGTTTTAGACCTGCAAGGGGTACTG
>JASBQM010199300.1:0-12866 GCA_030264895.1 Desmognathus auriculatus
TAACTCTCATTGACAGCAATGGTAGTTACACCAGACGTAAAATTAAGACAGTGTGTAACTGCTTTGTGAATCAGCCCCTTTAGATTATTAGCCTGCGCTATCTGTCAATAGAGACAGCGCAGGCCTGGGCCTGGAGATCCTAATCTGGTTGCTTTCGAGCTCTTGGCAGCTGATGGGTCAGCCAGTGGAGGCCTGGCAGTTTATGGCAAGGCCTGTGAGGGCCTGTTGTCTGGGGATGGATGCACGTTCCAGTGGTGATGTAATGACGCAGTATATAGCTGAGGCAATATACGATTTTACAGCCTCTGTAGCTCAATGTTAAAATGTCCAAAGCGTTTCATAAATATATATATATATATATATATATATATATATATATATATATTGGAAAAAGAGGACAGAGGCAATCCCTGTACGGGGAGCCAATGAAATTCAAGGAACTCCCTGTGGTGGGCAAAAAATGATGGCAAAATAGGCTGACACTGTTGGCCACAAAGCACAACACAAAATAACGTGCCCACAATCCCTTAATTGAGGACAAAGGCAAGCATTATCATCAGTAAAAATATAATCCTTTATTGTAAAAAATATACTAAAAAGGAAAAACTGAATTTCTGGTGGGATGCCGGAGTGAGCGGTCGCATGCTCTAGAGCTCCGCTCCCTGCCCGGCCCTAGCACTTGCTGAAATACTATAAAGGAATAACTTTTTTTTGGAAGCAGAACACACTGAAGGAACTCTGCATACAGGGTGAACGTATGGCAGGAAAGGACAAAAAAAAACAGCCGAAAATAAGCGACTTTGCTGCCACGAGTGCTGAAAAGACGACGAGGCGACGTGAGGAGATGGCACCGCAACAAGGAGAAAAACGCGCGAATGTGGACAGAGCTGGGGGCTCTGGCGGCGCCGACCTGGAAAAAATTCTTGCAGAAATAAAACTGTTTCGGAACGAAATGTCAGATAAAACCGACAGACTTGAAGTGAAAATGGACCTATTTCAAAATCGATGTAACACCATGGAAGAGCGGATAAAAGAGCTAGAAGATCGCCTCTCAAGCCTGGAAGACGTCATCCCGAAAATAAATGAGACACAAACCATGCATTCCTCCGCAGTTAAGGCGTTGGAAATTGGCATGGATGGGCTTGAAAACCGTGGAAGGCGCAATAATGTGCGTTTAATCGGGCTACCGGAGGGCAGCGAAGGTGGCGCTCCCACAGATTTCTTTGAGAAACTAATAATGGAAGTATTACCGGCAACCAAGGTAACGAAGTTCTTTTCCGTGGTCCGTGCACATCGAACCTTTGGCCTGCGTCCAATGCCGGGTGCCCCCCCTAGAGCTGTACTAATTCGTTTTTTGCATTACAAAGACCGCGATGCAGTGTTGGCTGCGGCGCGCGATCTGGGGACTGTCAAATATCAAAATATACGATTGCATTTTTACCAAGATCTCTCAATCAACGTTCAACGTGAAAGAAAGCGCTTTGACACCGCAAAGCAAATGCTGCGTGCTAAAAACATCAAATACGGTATGTTATTTCCAGCGCGTTTGAGAGTGGAGTGGGACGGAAAAGTTCTGTTTTTTACAAAGCCGAAAGAAGTGTGTGATTTTGTAGAGAGAAATGGGCCACGCACGCAGACGATCACTGACTCTGAAGCGCGCTCTGAGATCTGAATGGGGAAGCGTGTTTGATTGGGTTTCTCGCGGTGATTGGTGGCATTAAACAGAACATGAACTTATACTAAAGCTGAACATACACACAAGATGGTGGCGGCACCTCTTTCGCACATGGCATTGGCGGAGGGGTACTTCTTCTTCCTTCGTGATGACTGGTGACAAGTGTCGTGATGGTCGGGTTGACACCGCGGATGGATAACTCTTAACAGAAAAGTCCTGGTGGGATAGCTGGATGAACGGGCAGAATTCTGATTGGTGCAATCTCTCGCCGAGGTGATGATACGGAGCGCTGCCATCGTGTGGCATCAAATGGGAATTGCGTCTTATAGAATCCACATTGAGATATTGCAGTTGTCTTGGGTCATCTTACTGAAACACTGACATGAACTTGGAAGAAATATATCTGAATGAAATGAGACACCACAACACGGAACCGGACTGCGATTCAGTTACCTGAGTTTATACATTTGGAGCGGAGAGATGGGAAGAATCTATGTGCTCCTGAACACGTGATAATAGCATAATACTGTAATTGCTGCTCCATGTGCAAGAATCATAATACCACCGTGTGTTACTGAAGAATTATATGGCTCAAATATATACAGAAGGAGCATACTTGAGCATATTGAAGGGCTGGGGGGAGCGGGGCTCTCTCGGGTGTGTTTATGTTGGTCTCCAAGAAAGTTAAATTGAATGGTTTTTCTATAACGGATGGTTGCAGGTTTCGGTTAAATGTTTTATTAAGTTTGTTAAGTTCAATTTGGGCACGAGTTATATGCACATTGAAAGTCTCCCTATTTACAATAGAAATGGAATTGATCTCAGAATGGATGCGGCACGGTATAGGTCATGAAAGGCAGAAATATGGGACAGGTGACTGTTATGAAATAACATATTATGAGTGTAATGGCTGAGTATGTGGTGACTTTTTTGACTTGGAATGTCAGAGGCATGAATGAAAGGAGGAAAAAAGAGAATGTAATGCGGTGTTGTATTCAAAAAAATGCGGACGTTATAATGCTACAGGAAACGCATTGGCATGGCACTTCAAATAGTAGCAGGAATAAATATGGATCGTATGTGACATATTATTCAAACTTTGGTAAAGGAAGTAGGGGCGTGTGTACGATGTTGAGGGCTACACTCCCATTCAAATTAATAGATAAATATTCGGATGATACGGGTAGGTTGTTGATTTTATATGGGATTTTGTTAGGAAATGCGGTGGTAATAGCTAATATTTACGGCCCGAATTTTGATGCACCAGAATTTATAGACAATGTATTTCAACGAATTGGGAAATGGTCGTCGATACCTTGCATATTAGGAGGTGATTTCAACTTTGTACTAGACTCAAGGTTAGACAGATCTTCCTCTATTTTGAAACCTGCGAGTCGTTGCGCAAGCAGAACATTATATTATATGGATCTATTTAATATGGTAGATGCATGGAGAGTTAAATTTCCTAGTACTCCGGGTTATACTTTCTTTTCTAATGTCCACAAAATGAGTTCGAGAATAGACAGATTCTTGATTTCAGACGTATTATTTTGTAGCATGTCGTCAATTGACACTGCGGTACGTACAATTTCGGATCATTCCAGTGTGGTGATGACGATCAGGTGGCGTAGACATTATAATAAGTTGCGGAATTGGTCCTTTAGACCGGAAGTCATGCGAGATGCTTTGATGGCTGACAAATTAAGTAAGCACATAGACAACTTCTTCATAGAGAATGGGGAAACTGATACATCAAAACAAATAAGGTGGGAAGCGTTTAAATGCACAATAAGAGGGCTTGTGGCAAATGACGAATGCAACTTTAGGCGTGTGTTAAGAAATGAGAGGATAGAACTTGAGACCCAATTGCGTACCTTAGAAAATAGATACACTACAGCTCCTGATGAAGTTACACTTAAAGAAATTCGTGAGGCGCAGAGTAAATACAAAAGCACATTGAATACGGAACACACCATGATATCTAGGCCGAATAATGCTCGCTTTTATTGGCAAGCAGATAAGGCGAATACCCTCCTTGCCAAAATTCTCAAACAAGGGGGCTCTATGAGATATATAGCTGAAATTATGAATGATAAGGGTGAGCGAATTCAGGACCCGACAGGAGTGATGAAGGTAGTCACGACATATTTAGCTGATGTCTATGCTGGACCTGGATGCGTTGATATGAATGCTTTGAATGAATACCTAAAAGAGATACAACTCGTAAGTCTGGATGATGATATGAGTGAAAAATTAGAGGGGCCGATACAAATACATGAGATAAAGATGGCAATTAAAGACCTATGTGCAGGGAAGGCCCCGGATGGACTTGGTTCTGACTTTTTCAAGGCCCATGTGATACAGTTGACGCCCATTTTACTTGGGGTATTTCAAGAAGCATATGATGAAGGCAGATTGGGAGGTAGACTTAATGAGGCGAAAATTGCCCTTCTACCGAAGCCTGGAGGTGATCCCGGTTGTTGTGCTGATTATCGCCCTTTATCCTTGCTAAATACAGATATAAAGATATTGGCGAAAATACTGGCTACTCGACTACTTCCGTATCTTACCACTTTAATAAATGCTGACCAGAATGGTTTTATACCTGGGCGGGACACCTCTGCTGCTATTAGGAGGGTGTTTACTACCATGGCTGGAACAGATATGAACTCTAAGGCTGCTTTTATTTTGTTTGATGCGTATAAAGCGTTTGATAAATTAAACTGGGACTACCTCTTTACTGTCATGACCAAAATGGGTATTGGGCCAAATTTTATTAAGTGGGTTAAAATACTTTATAAAGATCCATCAGCCAGGTTAAATATTAATGACTCTGTTTCTGATATTATCAAAATTGCCAGCGGAACAAGACAAGGCTGCCCTCTATCGGCCTTACTTTTTGCAATAGGCATGGAGCCACTTATGAGGTTGCTAAATCAAAAGATGCATGGATCAGGAATAAAAATTGGCAGTGTAGACAACTTGACGGTAGCTTATGCGGACGACCTTTTAGTAATGTTGAACAATCCGGTAAGTGATTTGAGTAGTTTGCTTGAATTCATGGAACTGCACGGTAAATATTCAGGCTTCCGTATAAATTGGAACAAATCCATTTACTTTCCCTTAGGTGCACTAGCCCCTAGACTCTCCCCAGATATAAGGCTTACTACGAAGGTAGAATGGTTCAAATATTTAGGTATAAAAGTGGCCAAATCTGATGACAGGCTAATTGAGTTAAATTATGAAGAAACTATGAAGACAGTCTCTGATAAAATGCAGGGTTGGTCTAAGCTCCCTTTGAACTTAGCTGCGCGAATAACGATAATTAAAATGAATATTATGCCAAAACTACTATATACATTTCACAATGTGCCAGTTGTTGTACCAAAAAAGTACTTTACAGCACTGAGAACTAAAATTACTAACTTCATTTGGAATGGTAAAATTCCCAGGATTGCTAATGACAGGCTGACTAGAGCATACGCAGATGGAGGATTTGGGCTCCCAGACATGTCAGAATATTACAAAGCAGCTCAGCTGCAACATGTGATGAAGTGGTTTGGGGATGGACAGGGCGAGCCACAGGTTATAATGGAAATGGAGTGGTTTGGCAAAATAGGTGCACATAGAGTTCTCCTTGATAATAAGGTGAAGATTAAGGGACATGACGGACCAGCGAAAGTGGGTTTGAAAATATGGAGAGATGTAATCAAGAAAAGTAGTAATGGGAGCGACTATAGTGGATTTATGACATTGTGGGATGTCTCTGCAGAAAGACCCAAGTTTGAGGAACGAATGTTTAGACAATGGGTGGAGCACGGGATGCTTTTATTGCAGGACCTCTATATAGATGGCTGTCTTAGGGATGAGAAGGATTTGATGGATGAGGCAGGTGGAGGATTGGGGGTTTTGATGAGATGGAAGGCACTAAAACACGAAATTGATATACGTTGGGGTGCTGGTGGCATTGAGCCTGAAGAAAATAAATTGATAACGCATGCATTAACTACTGTCGGCACTAGACATCAGATATCTAAAATCTATAAAATACTTAGATCTGGAAGAGCAGTGGGAACTGATAAGTTAAGAGAGAAATGGGAGGATGTGCTGGGTGAAAAGATCTCTGACAAAGTGTGGTACGATATTTGTCTTGACACTGGACGTGTGTCGTTTCACATGAGAATGCGCCTCATTCATTACAGATTTATCACCATGTCCTATTACACGCCGAGAAAGTTAAATATTATACATAAGAGAACTGACATTTGCTGCATGAAATGTGGTGATTGCGAAGCAGACTTTGTGCACATGGTGTGGGGTTGTGAACTATTACAAGAATTTTGGAATGAAGTGTGCAAGATATTAACTGATATTTGTAGAACAAACATTCAGAATGAGATGAAATGCATGCTCCTCAGTGATTTACCACAAATGCCATACATTACGGAGAGATGGGCAAGAGTAGCTATTACAGCTGCGAAAGTCCTAATTGCCAGAAAATGGCTTAATGCCAAGGCTCCCTCGATAACAGAATGGCTCTCATATCTAACGTACTGTTCGGAACAAGAAGAAGAGCTGAGAGTAATCATGCCTAGAACACAGGCCCCCAAAGATATCTGGGCGGATTTTTGCAATTTCATGTATGTGAGAAGACAAAAAAAAGAATCGGTCTAATTATGCCTATGTGGATTGCTAACTGCAGTAGAATTGAATATTGGAATTGTTGTCTTATCTCTCACACTGATGGCCTAGGACCAAGGAATGTTTATGAATGGGAATGAATGTGAAATTAGATATATTATTGGAGGACTAGGAGATATGAATGATTTGTAGAATTTGTCGTGTTTATAATGAGATAATTTGATTATTTTTGGGGAGGATGGGGGAACTGATAGATATTGATGAAATGTTGCGAGACAGTTAGGTTGATTAGTTTAATTGATTCAAGATTTTAAGTAAAATATAAAACCAAATGAATTTGTTTTACTACGTTGTAAATGTACTGAGCAACAATAAAAAATATTTTTCAAAAAAAAAAATATGGTAGGCACGAGGGGTAAGGCTAAATCATTGGAATTGGCTAACATTTGTAGCACTCCCCTATCTAATAAACAACCCAGCATTGCTGCATTTCTCAATCCTTTAGGTAAAAACGCTAATAGTACCAATAGTGCCTCTGTGGGACTACTGGAAAGTTTGACCCCTTCTACATCTGACGCGCCTGCCCAACTTATAAACATGGATGCTGATCCACCAATTTCTCATAATAACTCTCAGATTTTAGAACATGAGACTGAGCATTGTAATAATCCTGTTGACTCTATATTACCATCTAGCACTATGGATTCAGAGAGCAGTAAAGTTGATGCACTTAAAAACAATCTGATTATGCTTGATGCTGCAAAACAACTGACAAATGTTTCTTCTAATGCGGTGAGAGGTAACATCACTTGTCCATCTCAGGTTGACTTGTCTGTCTCTATTTCTGATGACATCCTATTGGGTGAAGGTGAAGAAATACATTCAGATTTAGTCAGCAAAACCCCCATTAAACAAAATGACTCGGAGCTTCGCTGGAATGCTCATATACTAGTGATTGATAAAATGGCCTCTGCTCTCACACATATGACATCTTTAATGGAACAACAAAAAAAGGCCATTGGTGTCATTTTTGATAAACTAGCGGACAATCAGACCAATACTAATAAAAAATTTGCTCAAAATAAACTATCTGAGGCATCTAATGCTAAACAATTGGAAAAAATTGATGATAAACTTAATGATTTATTAAAGCTCCAGAATAATGACAGACAAGTGATGCTACAAAGTCTAAAAGAAACGCAAAAACTAACCAGGATCATAGGTACCCTTGAAAATAAAATAATAAATCTTGGCACATCTTATACAAAAGCTGGCATTTGTGATGCTGATAAAATTTATATTGCTACTGAATTTCCACAACCCTCTACGTCTATGACTTCTAATTCTCAAACTGGTCAAAAACCACGGGATGCTGGAATTTCTAACAACACGCAGAAACTCACACAGATGGCTTCTTATGATCCAACACACTTACCGGAAGCTATTTGTTGTGATAACTCCCCTGCTTTAAATCTTCACGCCCCTGTTTTTCAACCGTCTGAGGTTACTCATAAAAGTGTAAGTGCATCAACTAATTGTGCGAGTACTGAGGACTTGCATAAGAATCCCGCACCAGCGCAAGCTTCACCTTTCATATTTCATGGTTTAAAGAAGCATTCTCTTGTGAAAAAACAGGAAACTAATTTAAGTCTTTCTTCTATCTTGTTTAAACCTTTGTTCCCGGAAGAGGATGGCTATGATAAACGTTCTTTCAATGTGCCTGCCTTCTTAAATTTATGCAAAACAAATCCTTTGCTTAGAAATATTGAAAGGCAGGACATCAAGTGCGTGCAGTATTTTACGGATCGCAGAGGCGACGTAACAACCAAACTTACCTTTACAGATAAAGAGGTTGCTACTATGGTATGGGAACGATCTAACGTGTTTATTGCAAAGGGGATTGATGTAGGCCCTGGGCCACCTGACAATACTACCCAACGTCGCCAGACGAGTATGGTGAAATCTCCTACTGTGAAATCTATTCCTTCAGTCTCTCGTAAGTCAGAATCACTTAAGAGACCTAGTCAATTGTGGCAACCTGTTTTGCAACAAGAGCCAAAACGGATGTGTCTAAAAAAGATTATTTACTATCCTGAGATGCCTAATAGTAGTTTTTTAACAAGTAATAATTCTATGTGCGAGGAAGACATTGTTGATTCTAATGATTTTAATTGTTTACCCTGATATAACCAGTAGACTAGACGGCAATACAGTTATTGTGAACAACCCTAAACTAATAAAACATGTTAGCTGGAATTGTGCTGGTATTAACTCTGTTCAAACTTATGAGGCAGACCTTTTTCTTAATAGAATGGATTTAATACACTTACAGGAGACTTGGGCTAATGTCCCTATAGAGATGGATGGATATTATTCCTTGTCTCAATTCGCTACCCCCTCGTCTATGGGTCATAACTCAGGGGGTTTGGCAACTCTTATCTCTGTAGCCTTAGGTTGGAAACCCATTTTAGTCTGGGCCGATATTCCAGGCCTTCTATGTGTTCGCTGTTTAATTTTGAACCATGAATTGTTCACTCATGTACTATTAGTAAATATCTACATTAGACCGAAATTTTTGACTAAAGACCTCTACTTTGAACATCTAAATAAAGTTTTTCAGGCTATTAATGATATCTTTTTGAAGTATCCTAATGACTACGTGTTTTGTAGTGGAGATTTTAATTTAAATTTGTATAATTCTTTCTTATATGATCTATGGGATGATACTTTTTCCGAGTTACCTGAATATGCTATTCCTACCTCTAAAAAGCAAATCAAACCAACTAAAATGGAAACACACTGTGCCTCTCACCTTATTTCTATGAATTTGTTGATTGCTAATGGCAGATATGGCCCGGAGTCAGTTTTCACTGACACTTTTAGACGTGGAACCTCACACTCACATATTGATTATGTCTTGATGCGCATTGATCAGCAGCATCATCTCAGCGCTTTGAATTGCCAGTGGATGAATGTTAGTGACCATGCGTGTCTTGTTTCTACCCACTCATTGGGTAATTTGCATTGTACCGATCCCAAAAGTGACTGTAGATTGGGTGATGTTATCCATAACCAATTAAGAATAAATTGGAAATCATTAGATCTTAATATGCTTGAACATATCATCAGTAGCGCTATAGAGTCCATGAGTTCAAATCTTTGTCTTGATACGGTTGATTTTTACAATCTTATCATAACCAAAATTAGTGATAATCTGCCGCGCCAGACATATTCATCTGCTGTGTGGAAATCCACTCAATTTTCAATAAATAATTGGTTCGATAAAACATGTAAAGCTGCTAAACGAAAATACTTGAGGTCTATAGCATTTTTAAAAAAGGCACCTAACATAGATTGGACCAGTATAAAAAACCTTCGTAAGGATTATAGACTATTCATTAAATCTAAAAAAGAAGACCACTGGGGTAAATTTAGAGATATTATTTCTGACGCTGTTTCTTTAAAAGATTCAAAGACCTTTTGGCAACAGATTAGCGAGTTAGCTTTTCCTATGTCTAGACGTCCCCCTGACTCTCTGATCAGCGCCGAATCTTGGATCAATTATATTTCCACATTATATGAGCCCATGAAGCCTACTGCAACTGAAGTATTTGCATCTCCAGACTATCCTCGATTGCTGACCTTTCAGAATGTTAATAACTTAATTACTAGTCTAAAAAACTCTAGGGCTGCTGGACCTGAAGGCATTCCACCTATATGCCTACAGTTTTGCCCGCTTGCTTGGTCAGATATCTATACACCTATTATTAATCATTCTTTGTCTCATTATTTAGTCCCTGACTCTTGGCGGGGTTCAATTGTCTTCCCCCTCCATAAGAAAGGGGATAGAGGAGATCCTAATAATTTCAGACTTCTTGCTCTACTAGACCCAGGGAGTAAAATATTGGCCAAACATCTACTACAGGAACTAAATTTATGGATCACTGAAAACAATATTTTACACTACTCCCAAGCTGGGTTCAGGGAAGGCTTTAGTACTTTGGATCACTGCATGACCCTCTCTTTGACAATTGAAAAGTACGTAAAGTTAAAAAAATATCATCTTTACGTGGCTTTTGTGGACTTTACCCATGCATTTGACCACGTACCTAGGCAAATGTTGTGGAATAAAATGATTTCCTTAGGTTGTCCCATCTCACTTGTAAAAATGATTTCTGTTTTGTATACCGACACCTGGGTGAAAGTAAGATGGGGAAAACAAGGGGAGTTGACTAACAAAATTCCAACTAAGGATGGCCTTAAACAGGGATGCATCTTAGCTCCGTGTCTCTTTAATATCTTTTTATCTGATTTGGATTCTTTTGTTGCTGCGGCAGTGGGCTGTGCACCAAAAATGGGTGGTCTTACAATTTCGACACTCTCTTTTGCGGACGACACCGCAATTTTAGACCTAACCCCTATAGGTCTTCAAAACAGACTGAGCGCCTTAGAAGCTTATTGTGAGTTAAACAAAATAATTATTAATTTATCAAAAACTAAAATTCTGATTTTCGGCAAACCGTCATTACTTCGTTACAATTGGAAATTAAAAGATGGGTATATTGAAAGAAAGGAACAATTCAAATACCTAGGACTTCTTTTCTCCCAAAATGCTAGTTGGTCACACCATATTCAATCTTTAAAGAACAAACATGAGTTAATTCTGAATGCTCTGATCAGCTTAAAACATAAAGGCGTTTTACAACTTTCTTCCTTTATCACCCTGTACCAGGCAAAATGGAAAGGTTGTTTACTCTATGGAGCCGATTTATGGGGGTTTTGTAATTTTGATATGATAATCCAGTGGGAAGCTGCCTTTTGGAAGAAAATTATTGGTCTGCCATCATCTTTTAGTATCACGCCACTACTTTTAGATCTAGATCTGACCACTACTAAAGTTTCCGTGGTTGCAGCTATGGTCAATTTTTTTACGAAAAATATGCTCTCTGCTAAAGAAAAGTCCTTACTTCAGCTTTGTTATAAAGAGGCCCTGGATAGTGATATGCGATATGACTACATCGAGTGTATCAAAAAATGGGACTCCGAATATGAACTGGGTATTTTTAAAAATAAGGTTTTCTTCCAGGCACCACCCAAACACATTATTACGGCAAAAATCTCATCTAAAGAATATGTTAAAGCTATTGAAAAATGTAGCAATATGTCTAACCTAAAAAACTATTCTAGGCTGAAGAAATTAAAAGGCCGGGAAAAATACATCGATTGCTGCACGAACTGGCGGATATTAAGATTTATGATCAAACTTAGAACACACACTCTGCCAGTAAACTACTTTACTCAAGCGTGGACGAAGGTTCCACCAGAGTTAAGGCTATGTCCCTTTTGCCTTGACCAACAGGACACTATAGATCATGTCCTTGTAGTTTGTCCCAAATATTCTAACCTGAGGGATAGATGGCTTGTGGGATTTAAAAAAAACGAGGTTGTTGATGTCGATTTCCTAATGGGTGCTTCCCAATTTGACATGATAGTTAAAATTTACATCTTTTTTAAACATGTCTTTGAAATGAGAAATATTCATCTATACTAGAGGAGGCATTTAACAATTTTTTAGTGTTAGGCTTTCTGTGAATCTATTTGAAATGTGTAGCATGCAAATATGTTAGTCGAGGGACTTAATGATGTTTTTAGCGTTAGGCTTTTTGTATTTTGCAAATTGTGTGTATTTTATAAATAGTAGTCTATAGGAGGGGTCTGTTTACATATTTAGACGTTTTGCCTAATTTCCAACCATGATGTAATTCTTCTCTTTGTATGATGAAATTCTCAGCATTTATTATTATTCTCTTTTCTGTATTTTCCCTTCGATTGTATGAGTTTACTTTCTCTTTGGGTTTATGAAATCTTGTTATACTGAAAAGTGAAATAAAGATTATTTGAACTCAAATCGCAAATGAAATACCTACAAAAAAGAAAGAAAAAAAAAGTTACACACTCAAATCAATATTGTATCATTTCTTAACTTAAAAGCTTTCCGAATAAAACAATGGAGCTGTATCATCATATCAAAAGGAGGAGATTGCAAAGTCTGGAAAAAAACCTGGACTGGAGGAATCCTCCATCTTGCTCTTAGCTGCCCAAAACGAGGGCAATCACAGAAGAAGTGGAGGATATCATCCAGCTTATCCGCACAGTCTTTGCAAAACCTTTCCTCCCTAGGTATGCCCTGCCAACCTAACAAATACATGTTGGTGGGAAGTATTCCATACCGAATAAGAAGGAGAGACCTCAATACTACATTGGACTGAGATAGCTCAAAAATTGGTTCCATCCCTATTTTGTTTTTTAGTTTAAGATAGTTCCCCAATGTAGATTTATGTTGGCAAGATTGTATATCATACTCAAAACTTTTAACCTTTCCGATCTTTTTAATAGAATATACCGGGATCTCTTGACCACATACTGGATAAACTAATTTGTCTTGGAGGTTAAAATACACAAGTGAGCTAACAATCACTTCGTTTACAGGTAGTTTCAATAAGGCGGTTTCGCAAAGAGCAGAATGTGCCAGCGAATTGCCTAGCGTAAT
>JASBQM010210365.1:0-12677 GCA_030264895.1 Desmognathus auriculatus
CTGTCACTCACACCCCTCCACTGCCACTCACACGCATCCACTGCCACTCACACCCCTCCACTTCCACTCACACCCCTCCACTGCCACTCGCACCCTTCCACTGCCACTCACACCCCTCTGTTACCACTCACACCCCTCAGTTGCCACGCGCACCCTTCCACTGCCACTCATACCCCTCCACTGCCACTGACACCCCTCTGCTGAGGGCCTAACTGTTCATTAGCACCGTTTCTCAATGTAAAAAAAGCGTGAAGACAGAAGCGTTCTGGGGCTGTGAGTTAATGGAGATCTATCATAACAATGACAAAAAAATATAAAGTTATTTTGTAAAGAGCGTTAAAAACTGATTATACTTTCTTTCTTCTATTTTCTGTGAAAAGTGTTTGAGTATTGTACAAAATGTGGTGTTTTGGGGAAATATTACACAGCTCCTGCACTGCCACTTATAACATTCCACTGCCACTCGCACCCCTCAGCTGGCACTCGCACCCCTCAGCTGGCACTCACACCCCTCAGTTACCACTCGCATCCCTCCGCTGCCACTCACACCCTTCCACTGCCACTCACACCCCTACACTGCCACTCACACCCCTACGCTGCCACTCACACCCCTACGCTGCCACTCACACCCCTATGCTGCCACTCACACCTGTCCACTGCCATTCACACCCGTCCGCTGCCACTCGCACCCTTCCGCTGCCACCCACACCCCTCCGCTGTCACTCACACCAATCCGCTGTCACTCGCACCAATCCACTGCCACCCCTCCACTGCCACCCCTCCACTGCCACTCTGATCTTTCCACTGCCACTCGCACCCTTCCAGTGCCACTCGCACCTTTCCAGTGCCACTCGCACCTTTCCAATGCCACTTGCACCTTTCCAGTGCGCCACTCGCACCTTTCCAGTGCCACTCGCACCTTTCCAGTGCCACTCGCACCTTTCCAGTGCCAGTCACACCTTTCCAGTGCCAGTCACACCTTTCCAGTGCCACTTGCACCCTTCCACTGCCACTCACACCCTTCCACTGCCACTCGCACCCTTCTACTGCCACCCGTACCCTTCCACTGCCACCCGTACCCTTCCACTGCCACCCGCGCCCTTCCACTGCCACCCGCGCCCTTCCACTGCCACTCACACCCCTCAATTGTCCTTCATACCCCTCCACTGCCATACGCACCCCTCTACTGCTACTCGTACCTTTCCCCTCCACTATCCCAAACAAAAGGGAGTAATGCCTACAAAACCTACATAGGAAAGAAAAACTGTGAGCAGTTACATGCAAAAAAGTTCCATTGTAGTGTATGAAAAATGGACTCCAATATGCATATGCATGCAGTAAAAGATTTCTGGGCAGGAGTGTCGCATTAAATATAATACGAATAGGTTTTAGGAAGACTCCACATAATGAGTCATTTAACAAGGATAATCTCACTTGTGGTTTGTATTTTGATCAAGGTATTAAGAAAACAAAAGTTGTGTTTCACATGTGTTGATATATCAGGCACCAGTTGAGTTATCAACAGTAGGGTATATACAGCGCACACAGCCATCTCTTGCAAAGTAAATCTAGTTGCAAATAACGTACCGATTGCTTGTTTTTTCTGATGATATCGATCCCCGAATTGGTTCAAGGCAACACAGGGTCAACCTTGTTGTTGTTGATTGTGTTTCACATGTGAACCCTACACAAATGCAGAACCACCAATGAATAAACAGCAAACCTGCAGGGTATGCTAAACGCACACCAAGCATTAGGGTTTTGCAGACATACCCTCCCCGCAAAGAAACGTGGCTACTGCCTTCCCTTACCCCACAGCCCTTGGTAGCTTGGACTGGTCCCCCCCTCCCTCCCTTTTTGGCTTACACCTTGTCTTCCCTCTGCTCCCCTCCCTTTCCCCCCGGGTTTTCATACCTTTTTCTCTACTCCTTTGTCTCGGTAGTAGATCTGGTCACCTGGCGCTCATGTTGTATTCAGCCAACGTACACTCTTTACAACACATAGAGGCAATGTTGCTCAGCCTAGTTATAGTGGCTGAGACTTTTTCTCAAGATAATATATAGTGGCTGAGACTTTTTTCTGAAGATAATATGAAGGTACACTGCGGGCACAAATGTGATTTGCCTCATATCGCTGTAGATATTGCTGACCGGGTGCTCCTCTTGATTTTTAATGGAAACGCTTTCTTCTTTTGTATCAACAACCCTGCCTCTCAATAGACATAGTTGATATTCTCTTAAGGTAAGTCATATGATGATATGATGTATTGGCATATGTGGGGTGCCCTCAGCAGTGTGACGTCACTAAGTGCCCTGTAATAACCCCTAGTAAACACGCATTGGCCAATACCATTAGTATCCTGCATGTGAGAATGTGATGATAGGTGAGACATGAGTGGGTGGATTGGAATGGTGAAGTGAAATATGGATGGGTGGGTGAGTTGTAGAAGGTAGGTATTTTGTTGGTGGGTCCGGTGTGCAGGTGAGATACTGGGTGAGTGGGGTGAACAGACGAGCTACTGATTGGGTGGGTGGGGTGTACCTGTGAGGTACTGGGTGGGTGGGGTCTACAACCAAAGTACTAGGGTGGGTGATTCGTGCATGCAAGGGAGGATCTGAGTGCGTGGCAGAGAATGGCCTAGGTGGGAGAGCAGGAGCACAGGACAAGAAGATGGCATCTTGTGGCGGGCCAGCACAGGATAAAGGGTGACATCTTGGGGAGGAGGGGGCAACACAGGTCAAAGGGAGACATTGTGGGACAATGAGAAGGGCAGTATAGGGCAGAGGGTAAAATTGTACTATTTTGTAAATTAAACTGTTACTCCATAGTAGTAACATTGTTTCATTGTAGACATGGTTTCTTCCACTGTACAGGAAATGAAGCAGAAAAGAGTAAGTCCAATTGAAGATGCCCTTTTTCATGTAAAGGAGGCGAAAGATAAAAGTATGTTTACAAAAATCTACATTGATGATTATAAAGGTAAGTACAATAATTTTTATATTCTTTTTTAAATATTGTCTTTACTGTATATTTTCTTCTTAATATATTATCACAAGTGATGCCATATGGCAGAAATCTGAATATGTGACTTCTAGAGGGTCTTGGCCATTTTTAAACCTATTAGGGTGTAGGTTAAGCAATTTGTAGAGAATTTGAAGTAAAATAAAGATTTTCCCTATTGTATTTTTTGTGTCTAAAAGGTTATGGAGTAATAGCAGAAGAAAACATTCCTCGTGGGACTTTCCTGTTAGAATATAAAGGGGAACATATATCAGCAGAAGAAGGTGAAAAAAGACATAAAGAATATAATGGAGCTGGATCCCAGTTTTTGTACTTCTATAGCTTCAAGCAGACAAGGTTATGGTAAGTTTTATATTGATCTAATGACTGAAGACAATTGTAAATGACCAATGAAATATCTGTATTTTGGAGTGAAGAGAGTTTCTAGTAAATAAGCGTGCATTACAAAACAATTGCCCTTCATGTAAGACTAGAATCCCTCTCCCCCACCAGCGAGCAGCCCACCCACTTTTATAGCCCTGGGGATTGGCTGCTAGTGCCCCACTTCCTGCCTCTATTGACCCGACCTGCATCTTCCTTTGACCATAAACCCTGTGTCTGCTGGTCCACCAGATGGACTCCCCATCCCATCAGGGAGGCCTTTGTTATGTATGAAAGTGTGCTGCAGGGGATGTTGCAAGAATGGAAACCCCTTGTGCCAGTTGTCTGGGCCCATCAATCACTGCAGAGAGTCTGTCACCTTCAATCAACATTTAAATTATGGAGGTTGAGTTGTAGGTAAGCCATTAATTGTATAATGCAAATAGGCAAGTTATTCCAAGTTTTTCTTGAGGCACAGGCAAATAATTAGTCTCTGATACTGCTAGAAAGGCTTCTAAAACCAGTCTTTAACATTCATTTTCATTTATTTTTTTGTAGCATTGATGCCAGTAAGGGTATGCATTTGGCCAAATTTGTAAATGATGAACACAGATCTCCAAATGGAAAAATGAAACTTGTAAGTATGTTTGCACTGTAATCATTTTAATTTCCTGAAAGTGCTTCTCAAGATCGTGTTCTCCATTGCCAACTATTGTTCATAAATAAAATAGAAATAGAAATTTTGCTTAACGGTCACAGAGAACCATTCATAGCTTCACAGGGAAAACTATTTAAAATCTGGAGGTCTCATAGAATTTGTCAATAGTTAGGTGAAGCAGCCACAACAAGCATAAGGCTATGTCTAGGACATGAATTGGGTTTGGTACTGCCCCTGAAAGCCACTATAGAGAGCATTGGGGGCGATACAAACCTCATGACATGTGAGTTTATTTGTGCTCTGTCATTAAGGAGTCTGGCTGCTTCATGTTAGAATCTGTTATTTATGCCCAAAGCCATATACTGGTATATGGTATCTTGACCTATCACAGTGCAGCTGCTCTAAAGCACACTGACCTTGTGCCCCGATGTCTTTATTGTTTCTACTAATGTAGCAGTTTCAATTTGACGAGGGTTTTTGAGCTTTATGATTTGGGATTTATTCTGGCCTGATTTTGCTTCTAGTGCGCCGGAATGACAGTTTATAGATTGAGAATTGTTTGGCTGTGCCTGCCCATATAGATTCATGGAATTCTCATTTATTTGACAGGTTGAAGATGAAAACCTAAAGCCTCATCTTTGCCTCTTTGCTATTGAAGATATTAAACCTGGAGATGAAATATGTTATGATTATGGAGACCCAAGCAGTCCATGGCGAAAGGTAAGTAATTTTTACTTTTAAATTTAACAATCACTTACAATATCTCATTTGATAGTTGGTCTTGCATATTTGCAAATATAAGCAGAACCAGTTTGTGTAGCCCATTAAGAGCAAACGTTTAAAAAATGCACTCTGTAGTTCTGCTGGGATGTGCTGTATGCCGACATAGAAATAGACATGTAGTCCTCATCTGGTCTCTGGGAGACACTGCCAGTATCTGCTACACCACATTACTTTATTTTCTTGACTGTTTTTGTACTTTAATATTTCACACAAAAACTATCAATAGTAAATAATTCCTTGTCTATAGCACTCTGCTGGATTGCAACAATGTATAGAATAACAATTAAACCAGAGCCTTACATTTACATTTATTTGCTTCTAACACGCTAGAAGCCTGCAGACAACAAAGCACATATTGTTTGCATAATTAGCAAAACTGAAATTGAGTCTCTCTAGTAGATCAAATAGCAGTTAAATAGTTACATTTGTAGTTAAAACATCATTCACAGGGTGTCAAAAAATCTAAACTATGGTAAATTGTAACACCAGGGATCTGCAATCTTTTGCTAATAAATGAGTACTATGATTGTGAAAATACTGTGTAATTGAGACAGGTAACTAATATTACTTTCTAATCAAAAGATCTCATCAGAAGAAAGAAGGAAAGAAATGCCATGTTCAATAGAATCACATGCTGCTACCAAGGACCCTGCCATCACCAGCAACTGTCCTGTATCTGGTCAAGGTCCTACTGAGACAAATGAGGAACCAGCCTCAAGGACTGATCAGCCTCAAGATGTTTTGGCATGGGATGACTCTGATCGTACCAGACTGTGCCCGGTGAGTCTGGTACTCAAACCTGTTTTGCATGGTGGACAAAAACATATAATCAGGTGGCCCATCCACATGTATGCTGCCATGAGGACAAGCCACTTGTATTTGGAGGGGCATAGCAGCATTTAAGGCTGCCCTTCTCTAAATCCATGCTAATATAACTAATTGCTTAGAGCTTGAAACAAGGAATGTCTATTCAACTACCTTCATCCTAATATGTTAATTCTTTTTTTTCCCTTTTAGATGCTGGTGGATTCAAGTGAGTCTGAGTCAGATCATACCCTTAGCTCTGGCTCTGAATATCGTGCAACTGATGACGATAACCTGGATAGTAGCGATTATGAAGACACTACCTTTAGAGCAAAAAAAAGAAAACTCACCAAGAGCACACATAATCAAACAATTGTAAAGCAAATATCATCGAATGCAAGACCAAGAACCCCCAAGCAAGGTGTAAATGCTAGAGCCTCACTCCAAAAGGAATGCATAGTCTCAAATGAGAACATTAACTTGACTCCAGAAATTATCCCAAAGAAAACCACTGAGGAATCCCCAAAATTTGAATATTTGAATGCTGTAAAGACAAAAATATTTGTAAACCCAACTTCAAAAAAAAATAGTGGCAAAAGAAATTGGGACAAAAAACACTGTTGCTTATATTGCAAAAAACTGATTTCAAAGCTTGGGAGACATTTAGAAAATTGTCACATTAATGAACTAGAAGTGGCACATGCTTACAGTTTTCCAAAAAAATCAAAGCAAAGAATATCACTGATTAGAGAAATTGGAAAAAAGGGAAATTTTAAACACAACTATGAGGTAATACAAGAAGGAAATGGGGAGCTTGTGGTTTGTAGGAGGCCATCAAACAAAACTGTACAGTCACCAACAAATTATGTTCCCTGCTCTATGTGCATGGGGTACTACTTAAAAAAAGACTTGTGGAGGCATAAGCAGAATTGTCGAAAGGATCCTGCAAAGGAGTCTAATAAAAAAGAAAGCTATCATTCAAACAGTAAACATCTTCTTCCAGTCCCAAAAAACATTTCAGAAAATTTAAAAAAAACCTTTACAACAATGGCCTTTGACAGTATATCCTTGCTCATTCGCAATGACCCATTAATCTTGCAGTTGGGGGAACATTTTTCTTTAAAAACTGGGCACATACCTCAATGCCATAACTATGTAGCACAGAAAATGAGAGAAGTAGGCAGGCTGGTGCAAACAGCAGCTTCTATGTACCCTGAAATGACATCCTGCTCCAATATGATCAGTCCATTAAACTTTGAGAAGGTTATTGCAGCAGTCCTTAAATGCACTGGATTTGATGAACATACCCATGAGTTCAAATCTCCAAGTTTTGCTTTAAAGCTTGGTCACTCCCTGCAGAAGCTTTCAGACATTCAATTTGCAAATGCTATAAAGATGGAGGATTCCATCAGAAAAAAGGAAATAGAGAATTTCAAAACTCTATTGACCTTGGAATGGAGCGGCAGAGTGTCTACACATGCCTTACGTCAGATGAACAATAAAAGATCTAAGAAGCCTCAAGCAATACCCTTGACCCAAGATATTGTGAAGCTTCACAATCATATTCAAAAGATTGACAAGCAAGTCAAAGTAGACGTTTCAAAATATGGAATTACATTGAATACTTGGAAAGTGCTTTCAAAGGTAACCTTGTGCGAAGTTTTAGTTTTCAACCGACAAAGGCAAGGGGAAGTTCACAAACTTACGATAGAAAACTACCAAACCGCCAGAACCCAAGTTCAGGACGAAATTTTGCAAGCGCTTACAGAAACAGAAAAAATTGCTGCCAATCGCTTGACTCTGATTAAAACCCGTGGAAAAAGAGATAGAATGGTACCTATACTTTTAACTGCAAGTATGCAGAAGTCTATTGATTTATTAATTGAAACCCGGGGCGAAGTTGGAGTGAATGCTGAAAACCCCTTTGTTTTTGCAAGATGTAGCCAAGGATCCATGGAACCTCTTAGAGGGTGTGATGTCCTTCGTACGTTTGCACAGGAAAGTGGGGCACAGAAGCCAGAATATCTTACTTCTACGCAGCTACGAAAGCATGTCGCAACCCTCTCTCAACTTCTAAATTTAAAAAAAAATGAACTTGAACAATTAGCCAACCATTTAGGTCATGACATTACTGTGCATCGTGATTTTTATCGTTTACCACAAGATGCACTTCAATTAGCAAAAGTGAGTAAAGTTCTGTTTGCCCTAAGGAAAGGTGAAATGCACAAATACAAGGGCATGACACTTTCTGAAATCCAACTCACTGAAGAAGATCAATTTTCTGATATGAGCGAAGAAGGAAGTGATGAAGAAACTGATGTGCAAGAGGAATCTAACCCTACAAGACAAAATGACTCTAATACTGAACCTGAAGCTAGTCCACAAAATCATCCAGCTTTGCATGAAAGAATGGTACGTATTCTTATTCACTCCTATGAAATAGTACACTTGTTAGTATTGTACACAGTGATACTATAAGAAATACTTTGATACTGACATAATTCAATTTATACTTATTTTGGGAATCTGCACGGCATTACTTTTCTCTTATTTGTGGTAAATGGTGCAAAATAAACCTCATCCATTTTTATTTACTCCAATTAA
Organism: Desmognathus auriculatus; assembly: GCA_030264895.1. NCBI lineage: Eukaryota > Metazoa > Chordata > Amphibia > Caudata > Plethodontidae > Desmognathus > Desmognathus auriculatus. The sequence goes on from JASBQM010210365.1 coordinate 8,231, forward strand.
AATGCATGCTAGTATTAAAATATAAAATTACACATTAACATTAAAGACAATGTATAAAAGACAAGCTGAGTGGATAAGAGCTTCTTTTTCCTGTTCTTGTGCCTTGCCTGTTCTGTTCTTCCCCAATGTTCCCATTAACTATGTAGTATTTAAGTATCATTTTGTGAGTCTAAATGAACTAGGATGCCAATTTTACAGTGCAAAGTATATATTCATTTTTACTGGTTTGCAAATAATTGCTAAAACATCTTTTTTCCATTGCAAAGGAGTTTGGAAAGTCCTATTACAAAATTCCTTGGACGGTGACAGAGGAAGAGGCAATCAAGAAACACACAGCTACGCAAAGATGCCTTCTTCTAAAGAGGGTGCCAAACAAAAAAGAATGTCATGCAGTCTTGGCAGATAACCAGCATTTGTTTGTAAAGCGAGACTGGAAAAGTATAAAAAACAAAGTGAGAAACATGATAATGGCACAAAAAAGGAAGATGGAGAAAGGCCATTTTGATCCAATACATTTTTAGAAGGACAGCTTTAAACTTAAAAAGTATCCAAAGCATTGTCCAATGGGCATAGAGTTTGCATAGGTTTGTTCCATTACTTTAAATTATTGTATTCACATTTTATTTTAAAACAGACTAACATAGGGCATGGTAGGAAACATTTGGTCTCAGTCTTGGCTCAGGCAGCAATTTACAGATTTGCCCACACCACTATCAGATTAAGGCCTGAACTCTACCAGACTTGAACAATAATATTATTTGTATTTAAGTCAACCTTTTGCTAACATGTTTCAAAATAGAAAAGTACTTGGAAACATTTGAAAAGCATGTTTGTGTTTAATATTTAATGTTTAAATGTATGATCTTATATAATGTCATTTGAACCTTTTCATATATTATAAAAATGTATCTAAATTAATGTACATAATATTCAAACTGGCATGTTTAGAAGTGGAGATATTTTAAATAAACATTTATTTTACAAAATTACCTGTTATGGAGTTTTGTTCAAATGTGTTCATTCACAAAACTGTTCAGAATCAGTGTTTAAGAATTTGAGGTTGTCTACAGTAAGAAATATGGTGTACCCAGGAGTCCATTCAATTTCCAACCAGAACTTGTATCTGTCTAAGAGTTAAACATCATTATATTGCTGTTGGGTCAAACCAGTCTGTTATGGCTGTTTACCAAACACTCCACTATATTTGCAACACTCATTACAAAGCCGGTCAAATAGCACAATGAGTTGAGCACTTGCCTGTGACATCTGTGCATACCGTGATGTCACAGGTTGGCAGGCAACGTGGCTCCTCTGTTGCTTTGGAGGACGGGTATCAAGTCACAGCTGGTGCTAGTTGGTTGTGTGCTGGCCATCTGTCATTGCAGCTAAGACATTGTCTTTTACTACCTCTTGAGCTGTTCCAGAATATTGGAATGTTGTGCCTACCCTTGTCATTCTACAGCAATCATCAATATCAGCCCACTTGGAGACAGACAGCAGTGTTGCTAACCTATCGATGTCCAGCAGCATCTTCAAAACCTCACCATTGTCTGAAGCCTCTAGTGCAGTGGTACTCAAACCTTTTGGACTGGACCCTCACCCTGGGGAAAACCAGAATAGGCCCACACCCCCACATTCATTTTTTCTAATATACTTAAATACATATGCATATTGGATATATAATGCAACATGCTGACCAGTTTGAATATTGCTGCTCTAGTGCTACTTGAGCTCTAGCGCTACTTTAGTCACCTATTCCACTGTCTCACTTTTCTCCTGCAACAGATGGAAAAGCCTTTGGCCTTAAACATGATACAAGTACAATCTAGAAGCACATGACAATGCAAGGAAATACACAAAAATCAGGAAGACAGAAGGGGGAAGAAATAAAATGAGGTCTAAAAAGTGTACAACTGCAATGGGTCCTTAAATTAGTGTGGACTACGACTTCTTGAGGCTTACTATAATTCATTTAATTGAAGCAAATTCTATTTGTTTGCAATTCCAGATTTTTCTGAAATCCCTATACTGTTTATAGGTTCTGGCATGTGTCCCCCCCACCTACAATAATTCCCTTTTTTCCACGTGTCAGCTGGGTGAAGATCGCTTTGGGCCATTGAGACATTCAAAATTCTACCTGGGTATTTTTGTCTCTTTCGCTGTACCCTTTCTCCCAATTCTGACATGTATGCCCATCTTTTATAAAAGTTCGATAGGAACCAACCAGGTAGACCAACGGTGGAACTCCTTGTGTTTTCTTGTTTTGACAACAGATAGAGTACTCCTTCCCATTGCACTATGCCACTCACTTGAATTAAAACAATTACAGGACCCCAAAAGAGAGGGGTACTGCTAGCATCGAAGATGAGAAATCTGGGATCCCTCTACTATCTATCAGAAGTAACATTACCAAAGGTATCTAACTTGTTCTTTTGATTGCCCTCAGGTGTTCGAATAGTCTAATTATGATCTTTTTCACCTTTTGGGTCAATGTATATTTTAAGGCAGGGACAGAACAGAATATATTCAGCAAATTTAGTGGTGCACATTGTCTTTACAGTGACGCTAAAAACTGAAAAAACATTAAAATTAAAGGTTTTGTGTATGTCCTCGCTTGTCAGTGAAAGAGCAGTGTGTATGTCCTCGCTTGTCAGTGTAAGCGCTGTGTGTATGGCCTCGCTTCTCAGTGTAAGCGCAGTGTGTATGTCCTCACTTGTCAGTGTAAGCGCAGTGTGTATGTCCTCACTTGTCAGTGTAAGCGCAGTGTGTATGTCCTCACTTGTCTATGTAAGAGCAGTGTGTATGTCCTCACTTATCTATGTAAGAGCAGTGTGTATGTCCTCGCTTATCAATTTAACAACAGTGTGTGTTGGTTGGGTGGCTGATCTGCTGCTGGTGACGGTGCACCCAAAATGGCCACCTGACGTGGTGTAGCATGACGCAACGTAATGCAATGTTAGATGGCCGTGCCCGGGGGAATCCAAAATGGCTGCCTGATTTGCATCAAGATGGCAGCACCCTATTACTGATTGGTAATGGCAGGTACTGCAGTGGGAACCAGAAGGTAAGTTTAATAGGGAGGGAAGGGTTTTTAAGCTAATTTAAAGTTAGTTTTATGGGAAAAGGGTCTGTAAGGGGTAGTTTAAATTACAGTTGTGTCCGTGTTATTTCTAATTAATTAAATGCTGATGAACTCCTAATGCAGCCTGAAGGCTGCATTAGAAGTTCATTAGCCTTTAATTACAGGTTACAAATAAACCCCTAACATACAATTCATGCACGTTCAGGTTTGTACAAAGGCCCAGTTTAATACTTTGGAAACACAATTTGCGAGGCCACCAGAATTGAGTCCATCCTTGACCGACACTGCGGGGTAGCTGAAACACATGAAATCTCCCACAATCAAGTGACTACATTCCCATGTTTTTTGTAAACATAGAATGTGACTGTTTTTACTAAGCTGAAGCCAGTCGCTGGTATCCCTTTTGCTTGCCCAACCTGAACAGTTCCACAACAGCACATTTCTGACATAATCATTTATTTTCGTGGGAAACAAGAAGTGGGCTGCTAAAACACATTTTTGGGTGTGGCTGTTCCCCCACGGACCTGGCCTCAGAATTAAGCTTGGAGGCACATACGACTCTAGTTACAGTCCTGTTTCCGTACCCAACCTCTCGCCAAAACCAGAATTGTCACCCCATGTACCTTATGGCATGGTATTAGAACTGAAACCACCCTTCCCACTACCACCAGCCCCTGTCAAACGGTGCTTAACGGGCGTTAAAGAAGGGCCCCGGTATTCCAGTGGTTAACAACCTGCGGCCGTGCCCTCAATAGAGCATTGTTTATACTGTGAAGGGATCCCTTGGTCCCAACTTGGGTGTTAGCACTTTGGTTTACCCTTCTTAATGCTGCACACAAACCCGTAGGCAGATTTACAGCTGCAGTGATTTTTTGACCGTGGGTCGGCGCCCAGGATCAAGACAGAGCCAGAACATTGTTCACTCACATGATCAAATACTCTGTGGCTTGGTGGGGTTGGAATAACAAACCTAAGATCCTTAACCCCACTCAAGTCACAGTGCCTTGTCCCATCAGTTAAATTGACCACATCAGATAAATTAACGGCACCAGTCACGGCACACAGTGGGTGTGTTGTGGCCGGGCCCCACTGATAGCTGCTCTGTGAATTGAGTAGCCTACTCATGGGCCCTACTCAGGGCCATACTTTCATGAATTGTGTGTAATTCATGGAGTATGCTTATGAGTGGGCTCTGAGTACCCTACTCATGAGTATACTCATCCCCTACTCAAGTTACATGAATTGGGCCCTGTAGTTCCTTGGTGAGGGGCAACAATGTCAATTTAATTTATTATTATTATTATTATTATTATTATTATTATTATTATTATTGTTATTATTATTATTATTATTATTATTATTATT
>JASBQM010221440.1:0-20286 GCA_030264895.1 Desmognathus auriculatus
TACCGCCAAAAGTGCATTACCGACCAACTCGTAATCAGGCCCCTAGTGTCTTCACAGCTCTGGAGATCTTGATATCACTGCCTTCAATACAAAATGAAGAGAAAGCAAGTGCAGGGTGCTCAAGTTATGACACTGTCAGCAGCTGAGTATGCATTCAGATGTTCTTACATGCCAGCAAGTTGGCATTTATATGCTCTTCTATCAAAATGTATTTTATTAGGGTGCTGTTTAGAAAAATTAAAATATGTGAGTGAGTACTGTGTACAAGTGACTGACCGTTATTAATAATAATGCAAATGTGCATTAACCATTTGTGTCACATACCCATCTTCTTGTACCACCAGTAATATGCAGATAACATACCAGGTTGTTCTCTGTAACCCCACCCCTGACCACGCCCCCTTTTACCCAACATCTACTTCTTCTGGGTAGAAAGGGCGTTTTCAAGAGACTCGGGGCTCAGCCCGGTGCCAGCAGCCCTAGTCGCGGGTCTTACGTCGAGTGATGTACCCGTCACATGTTAGGGCTCATTGAATAATGATTTGTTGGTTGGGGGGTTGTTAACATGGTGTGTGGCAGGGGGAATTAGTATGGTACGGTATAGTATGCAGCTCTGAGGGTGGTGTAGTGGGTGAAAACCCCCTGCTATTATTTTTTCTTGGTGTGGTGTGTAGCTGCGGTGCCCCCCTGCTCTTTTTGCCAATTATTTTTGTGGGTGTTGCAAGGGAGCAAACCCCTCCTACTATTTTCCCATTTCTGTTAGCGTACGAGCCCGTCCCTGGAACTTTCCATCTACGCAAATAGCCCGTAAGTGGCTGATTTACCCCAATCCCTCAGCCCAGTCTGGCAGCAATAAATTAATTTCAAAAGCTGTTTTATTGGTCACATTTGCATGCTATTAAGATTACAGCTGTGCAGAGTGCATTTTCCGGTCTTGTGATTCGGGGCTATTGCCTGGAGACTTGGGGCTATAGGCTCCTTAGCCCCACCCCTAACGACGCCTATGTCTTTGTAGAATGAAAAGTAACATGTTTAAAAATTTTCGTTTTGATTTACTATAGGATTATTAGCGGAGTCTCCCTTGCCAGTGAGCGGTAAAAGGAATGCAGGAATTATCAAATAATGAATCACAAATGGGGGAGGTCAAGATACAGTTTTGTCCTTTGTGTACAAAAAATGAATCAAGAGATTGCTCAAGAAAAAAATACTTTTTTGTAGACCTGTTCTGAGCGTTTAGAAACTGGGCCTTTTGTCTCTAGATTATGTCTTCGTGCCTTATTTATGCCACTCGCTGCCAGATCCGAGGCGCGTTTCTGTGAGAAGTGTCGCTAAATGGAAAGTGAAGTCGGACCATTTAGCAAAAGTGCCAGATCAGCCCGAACAGGCGGAACTTGATGTGATGCCACAGCCGGTTCGCATCAGCTGCTCTCCTTTCCCCTTTAGCAATTTCAAAGCAGCTCAGAAGTAATTTGCAGGTGCCATCTCCCTGCCAAGTGCGCCCAGCTCCCCCTCTGCCTGCCAGGTATCCTTCTCCATCTGCAGCCCGCCGCTGCCAGCTTAACTCTGGCTCGGCTGAAACAGTGCTGCTAATGAAAATGTGCAGCTTCGACAGTGATTCTGCTGCCACTTGCAGTACGCTCTGTTCATTGATGTGCTCTAGCACTAGAGCTGGGCGAGCCTGACACTTTTTCAGCTCAAGCCGAGCCAAGCCTAACTTTAGCTCTGTGAGCCCAAGCCCAATCACGAGCTGAGCCAGCAAGTGCAGCATTGTATAAATGCAGTGCATTTATACATTGTAGTGCACCAATGTAGAATGACAGTGTATAAATGCAGTGCATTTACACATTGTCACTTAAGGAAGAGTATTTACTGTGCCTTACAAATCTGAGCCCCTGGGCTTGAGCTGAGTAAATTCCTAGCAAGCCCGAGGTTGGGCTCAAGCCCAGCTCAAGCCCGCTAGGGCTCTCCCAGCTCTATGCAGCACCTCAATAATCCTGGAAACCCAGTAGGTTGACGGCTACATGTGTGAGTAGTATGATTACCCCCCTCCCTTCAACTCTCAATTGACAGCTTTATGACCCCTAAGCCCCGCCCCTTTTAATCGGGTGCGATACCTTGATATCAAATCGTGTAGAGGTTATAAAAGTGGTATTAAAAGGGTATAATAAGGATAGAGGCGGCGAATAGATTCGGGATAGAAAGAGGATAATAGCATGAGTGTATAAAGAAATGTAAAACTGATGGAGAAGAGATATCAAACAGATATCGAATGATACAAGGGGTTTGGTCTAAAATAGCCAGACAGAGATACAGGGATCTGTGCTCCATATATACCATGAGAGTGCATTTGTGTGTGTGGTATCACATGATATTTAAAGAACTCATTCATTATTTGATTCACATTTTAAAGTATTAAATGAAATAGCATGTAGCTGCTTTGCGAATCAGCCATGGTATTACACGCTAGGAAATACAGGGGTATCCGTGGAAGATGTGTGTGTGTGTGTTTAAACGGACAAGCCATGAGCAGACCTTTTTTTCAAAAACAGGGCCTGAGCAGGAGTGAAAAGCGAGCATGAATCACATTGTGCTGGGGGACTGTCATAAAACAACACCTGGTTTTAATACAGCCTCCCATCCGGCTCTGGGATATTTCTGGGGGTCTTTGGTTTCTAATCCCTAGATGCTCATTCTCATACAGACAACTGGCCACCCACCTCAAAAATGTATTTTGACATCTGCATCTGTTATTATACAAGCCATGAACAGACGTTTGTACAAAGACAGGACCTGAGGCTCTTAGCCCGGTGGGTAATGGACATTAATGCGTCCATCCATCATGAGGTGTCCAATTGCACATAGCAAAAACAGAGACCCCTGGTAGTGTGGGTATGATATTACTGCCAGGTGTGCTTGGACAGTGCACAGATAGGCCCATTGTCTGAACCCTATAAATACAAATGCTGCCCGCGACATTGCTGTTTCACACACGCACGCGGGGACAACATGTCAGACAGTTCAACCAGCAGATGATTAGATGTTTTTCCGCAGGACGACGTGTTTGAACAGCACCAAGGGTAGGAATGCAGACTGCGCATTGGTTTTGAATGCCATGTCACAACCTGCAGATGTAAATAAATGTACTCCTCTTAATGTGGCATTGGGAATGAGTGTTTCTATTTAGCCGGTTAGCATTTTAATGTGCATTTTTTATAGGTGTTGTTGCTATTGCACAGTGCGCTTGATAATAGCACAGTGTAGAATGTGCTTTCAGCATTGGTGAGTTGTGGAAGTGTAAAATGCGCGCGAGACAAAAAGTCTGTTCTTTTGTTGTAGGGGTGAAACTTTTGAAGGGAGAAGAAAGATCACGCGTACAATTCCGGATGAGGCCTGAAATGCAGACTGCGCTCTGGTTTTGAATGCCATGGCACAACCTGTAGATGTATATAAGGTATTCCTCCTAATGTGGCATTGGGAATGAGTGTTTCTATTTAACCGGTTAGCATTTTAATGTGCATTTTTTGTAGGTGTTGTTGCTATTGCACAGTGCACATGATAATAGCATGGTGTAGAATGGGTTTTCAGCATTGGTGAGGCGTGGAAGTGTAAAATGTGCACGAAACAAACAGTCTGCTCTTTTGTTGTAGGGTTGAAACATTTGAAGGGAGAAGAAAGACCACGCTTACAATTCCGGATGAAGCTTGAAATGCAGACTGCCCACTGGTGTTGAATGCCGTGGCACAACTTTCAGGTGTAAATAAGGTATTCCTCCTAATGTGGTATTGGGAATGAGTGTTTCTATTTAGCCGGTTAGCATTGTAATGTACATTTTTGTAGGTGAAGCCCTTCCGGAATACAACCCAGAGTGAATTAGGAAAAACAAGCAAACTTTTAAAAAGCATTTCTGAAAAATGTGTCTCTTGTTTCCTAGTGACCAGGTTATCATGGCAATCACCAGGAAAACAGCAGTTAGAGAACAACAGCTGTGCTATTTAGGGGTAAGCGAGAAGCTGTTATGTAGGCCACCATAGAGTTATAGCTTTAAGTGGGAAATGGAATGCATTAAACAGACCGTTAGTTTTTAACAAGGGCAGGGTTGAAACGCTTAAGACAGACATAAATTTTGTAAAAGAACAAATGGTAAAATATCTGTGCTGAATATCTTTCTGATTGTTTTTCAGACTGACTGATCAGCAGCAGCAAAACAAATGGACCTTCCAGCAACGAGTGCAGGGTGGTGTCTGAAGACACACAATGTTTTTGGCAAACCCCCCCCATCTACTTACCGCCTGGGACCACCCTCCCACTGCATTGAAACCCCAGAGGACATGGGCCACACCCTAAAGACATATGGACAAGGACACAGACTGAACCCTAAGTACGACACGCGGACACACTCAACGCCCCAAAATAAAAACTTTGGAATCTGGAAAATATTGTGGTAGCTGGGAAGCCCCTTTTTTTGGAGCTGTACCATGCAGCACAGGCTTGGACCCTGAGCTGGAATCACAGGCGGGTGCTGACTCCACGACCACCCCCCAGACAATATGCAAGGAAGCATAGTCGCTGGCTTGAGTGCCGTTGGGGAAAGCAAAAAGAATAAGAAAAAAAATGTACCCACTGATGATGTTTGTGGGTGTTTCAAGTAATTTGTGTGCAGGTGGGGATGGTTTAATGAGGGACAACAGTAGCAGTCTCTATGTTGGGGGAGTGGGGCTGCAGTGATGCAATGCGGTGGGGAGAACAGTATTGACGGGTTGGGAGGTGTTTTTAAATGTGATGCGAAAATGTCACGTAATGTTGTAGATGGGTTGGGGTGTATTGTTAAGCAGATTAGTGATGATGGAAAGGAAAATACTGGCAGGGGTGCACAGCATGCTAAACAATGGAACACAGGGGCTAGCATTGAATATGGCGCTGATTATAGACCAACACAGCATGATAATCATAGTGATCCCTTAGACGCGCCTACGGCTAAAAGAAAGCGTTTATCACTCAAAAAATATTTTTGAAAAAATGGGGCTACATTAACAGCGAGTGACATGCCGCATATTTCTCCCAGGGCAGCCTCCTGTGAAATGAGCCTTGCTAAGAGACAGAAAAAAACACGAGCTATACCCAGTGTTAAAAGACAACCCTGCGCCCAGCCACCAACCACTTCAAAACTAGTGACGCTATACCCCTTTAAGTATGAAGACATCAGCGACAATGAGCAAGAGGGGGTTTGTAATACAACTGTTAATACACCCTCTGTTGATATTTTTCAGCCTCTTAATGAGGCATTAACTCTTTTAACACCCGCTGATGGTGATGGTGGTGGTGGTGCTGCACACGAGGCAACTGTGGTAGAAATCCCCAAGCCCAAGCCTTTAAATCTGACATGCAACACTGAGGAGCGAGTAACCAGCAGGCACTCCTCAAACCGTGTCTTTACGGATATGCAATATGTAGCGTCAGCCCCTGCAATTAACAACTGTGAAGCTAACATAGCAGCCCAATTTGCAGAATTGGACAAAATTACATGTGTGATGCCGGACAATGTCGAAGATGGTTGCACTCTAAATGCATTAACACTCGCAGTAGCTGAAGAGCTACTCAGCGAGATCAGCACGCGGAATGTGTTTTCATCAGCTCAGGACCTCATTCAATTGAGCACAGACGATGTAGACCAAAGCACCAAACCTCCCGCTAACACCCCGCCTGAAGCCTTTAACACAGAGCTTGAGGGGGATGTACCGGATAATCTGTGTAATGATGCCCAAGTGGGAACAATGCACGACTTGCTGCACGAGAGTACCTGTTGGAAGAACACAAGCCACGAGCCCTCAAACACTCCCGTGGATGTCATTTGTATTGATAGTAGTGATGAGGAGAGTACAGGCAGTAAGTAGTGTAGAAAGTCACCTAACCATTATTAAACATACACACGCTGGTAGACCGCCCCCCACATCACCCCGTTGGCTGCACAGCAAACAGAAATTATGTCAAAACACCCAAAGCTGTCTGCGCTGAAAGTAGTGTGGTAGTGGCTGTAAGTAAAAGACCGCAGCCAGCAGCACACCGCTGCTGCAGCATGCATATCCCCTCTTGGCACTTGTGCACCACCCTCGAAAACGTAAAAACACAAGTGCTGATAACGGTGCTACACAGCCTAAGAAATAGAAAGGGCTAAATGACGCGTGGGGTAAATATTAGTGCATGATGGCGGCTGGAAAAAAGCTGCTACTTCACTGCACTCGTTTAGAAAGAAACCAGGAGAACACTTCTTGAGCACCTCGCTGCTAGTATTGAATATACAATGATGCAGGAGCAGGATCTTTGGAAATGACCCGATCTCGCACGAGAGTGGTAGTATCGTGTCGTAGCCCTAGCTCTCAAGTAGAGTCCGACACACGCAGCTGTAGAGGCTGCAACGCTTTGGGTGATGTTAGGCACCCCCATTGGGGAGTTGGTGAGAGTGGTTGATGATGGGGAACACCAGGGTACCAGCGCAGCTGATGCCCCTGCTGGTGACAATGTCTCTGTGGTGTCTGGCGCTAACACAAACAACCGACCCGCCCTACAGGGTGAGAGTCAAACAGCGGGCGATCACCAAACCCCGTGACTATCCAGAGGGTCAGATACTGTGCCGGGAGTTGTCAATACACAACCAATCCGTATACAACGCGGCAGTGGCATCAATCCCCTAATGAGAAAGAGTCTAAGGATATTGCTCAAGCTATAAAATAGAGCCAATCACACCGCAGGCGTAGACACCTATTCAGAGTACTAAAGAAAGCCTGACTTGTTCTAACAAGGCGAAGGGCTTGTGCTGCCTCTGAGACCGGCATAACAGCCCCTCCAAATCAACCAGCAAGCTCAGAGGGGAGCCTGGCAGGAAGCCTGCTGGGTAGCCCTAGAACCACTCGCGGTGATAAGAGGGTGTATTTAGAGGGTGTGCGAAGCTATCTAAGACCTTATGACACCCACAGAACTCTGGAGTTTTACGATGTGTTTAGATTTATCAACAATCACTCATGTACAGTATTTCTGTGATAACAAACGCCATCCAGGCGCTTATTAATAATGTATTACAAACGACAGAGACCGGTGATTTTGTGTAGATCCGTTTGGATGGAAGCAGTTTAACTAGGCCCCTCTTTATGAGAAGCAGCGCCCGAGATGTCTTTTGTGCAGACCAACTACTAGAAAATATGCGGAGACTCTTGCAGAGCAAGGCAGAGATCCTAGGCTATACCCCACTCAAGATTATCACATTGATGGTACGCCCATTATTGGGTGTAGCTTACAAACCCATCAATCACATTCTCAGCAGCAACGTTGTTTCTGCAAAGAAAAGATGGCTGTTAAACTTTCAGTTTGAGAATGCTAATCTGTGTCTGGCTGCTAGCCTTTTAAGTTTATTAGATCACACCCACACAGACGCTGAGATATTTCAGCGGGCTATAGAAACACATCGCAAGCTGGGCATCCCTGACAATAAACCCATAGGTTTTAATCAGCTACCTCTATTTGAGAAGTTTTTTGACAGACCCATTAAAACTCTGTCCTTTAACAACAGTTGGTGGCGATTTTACCCCAACACGAACAGAGCAGATAAAAGAACGCTCTATGTTGTATACCATTCTGAGCATTATTAAGACAAGCTAAATTTACAGGGCCTGCTTGGTTCAAAGCACGTATGCAGATACTATCACCGTACTTATAATGACCGGCGTGCCCACAGCTGTTGATACCACTGTCCCCTATGTCTGAGGGACGAGTGCAAGTTGGTGAAGGGGCCCCCTATCAAATGCAGAGAGTGTCTGAAATTTGTCAGATCGGAGGCATGCCTAAAAACACATCTGCAGAAGGCTGTGCTAGGAAGTGTGAGGTGTGAGGTGTATTTAGAGTGTGAAGGATGTGGTAAAAACATCTGCACTAGATGTAACTGCAAAGGTGCAGTGTGTGACATGTGTCACACGGAAATGCCTGATCGAGAAAAACACCAGTGTTTTATGACCCCGGGGCACCTCCAGGCTATTGCGACAATTACATCGTTTATGACATAGAGGCCCACCAGGAAAAAGTCATACACCAACCCAACTACTTATTCGCGCAGTATCTTACCACCGGCGAATGTTGGGAATGCACCGGTGATACATGTATAGCTGATTTCATCAGTAAGTTCATATGCACCAGTGGCTTCTGGAAGAAAAAATAGATGTTAAAATTATCACGCAGGGTGCCAAACTAATGCTATTAGCTGTGGTACTGCTTAAGATCTGTTTTATCTACACTCTGAACTTTCTGCCCATGAAGTTGAGTAAACTTCCACAGGCCTTTGGGTTCGAGGGCACTTTTCACATTTGTTCAATACCAAGGCCAATCAGAATTACATAGGTGCAATACCCGATGTCAAATACTATGGTATTGACTGGATGATGCCTGCCGAGAAAGAGCAGTTTCTGATCTGGTATGATGAACACAAGGTTTTCAACTTCCAAGAAGAGAGGAGGGCTTACTGTGAGGAAGACATCCATATTTTAGCAAAGGGCATGAGTTTGTACAGAGACAGGATCATTAAAATGACCCATAGAGAGTTTGCATGCAAAGCCGCTGTGGAAGAGGCAAGAGCAGAAAAAGAGAAAAAACACACAAAAACAGAAGGCAAAAAATATGAAAACCCCCCACCCCGGAATACATTGATCCAGTCCAATCGATCATGCTGGCTAATTTTTGCATGCAGATCTTTAGATATCTGTACCTAAAACCAGAAACCATAGCGCTGCTACCTAGTGGTCTCTACCAGAGGCACCAAAAGCGTTACTCCACACCGGCCATTCAGTGGCTCATGTATGTGGCTAAGACAGAAAACACGGTCATTCAGCACGCCCTAATCGCTCATGGTGAGAAAAGATGCAGTAATTACTGGCTGGACGGTTACGGGGTCATTCTTAACCAGGTGTGGCATGCGGATTGTCAGCATATGGGAGCACGTGTGGAGTGCCATGGTGCGTGAGGACTCCTGGGTGGACAGTTTTCTTAAAGCACGGGGACTACCCATCCGTTACAGCCACACGATGTGCTGTATAGCGGTCGCACAAGCACTATCAAGCTGTACCACCGAGCGGTGGAGGGCGAGCAAATACACTACCTCAATTTCATCAGCTTATACCCCTCGGTGAACAAGGAAAAACCCTACCCTCTAGGTCACCCAAAGATCATCTACAAAGATTTCGGGGACCTTGATCAGTATTTTGGGAAGATCAAGTGTGAGGTCTACCCCCCACGCGCACTGTACATCCCTGTCCTCCCCTACAGATCGGGTGGTAAATTAATGTTCCCTCTCTGTCCGAGCTGTGTCAATAGCAAGCAGTCCAATTGTGAGCCCTTGGATGACGAGAGGGTGTTAAAGGGGACTTGGTGCACCATCGAGCTACAAGCCACTTTAAAAGTAGGTTACCGCATAGCCCGCATCCACGAGATATGGCATTTCGAAGAAATCACTGTGGAGCTCTTTTGTGAATACATCAAACTGTTTATGAGGGATAAACAAAAGGCCTCCGGTTACCCAGCCCACTGTGTGGATGATGCTAGCCATCAGGCTTACATCACCGATTATTATGCAAAAGAGAGGGTTCAGTTGTGCACTGAACACATCGAGGTGAATGCCGCTTGGCGCCTACTGGCAAAGCTGTGTCTCAACTGATTATGGGGCAAGTTCGCCCATAATGAGGGTTAATTTGATAAAGGCGGAGATCATCACCAACCCCGCCGTACTCCACACCTACCTTTTTGACAATGGCTACGAGGTGAGCGGTTGCATATTCATCGATGAGGAAATGGCGTGTCTGAGTTGGCGTTATGCCACAGAACACCCGTCAGTCGCTGATAATATTAACATATTCATTGCGGCTTTCACCACAGCGCACACCCGTTTGAGGTTGTACGAGGTAATGACTCCATTGGACAAGAGGCTCCTCTACAATGACACTGATTCGATTATTTTCACCAGCGCACTGGGTGACGTTAACCCCGCCACTGGCAATTACCTCAGGGATCTCACCTCTGAACTAGCCCCTGCGGAATATATCTAAGAGTTTGTATCAACGGGGCCCAAGACCTATGCCTATCGCACATCACTAGGCGACGTTTGTATGAAAGTGAAAGGCATTACGCTGAACATCTCCAACGGTGTGTCCATAAACTTTGACAGTTTGAAAGACCTTGTGCAGTCCTACTTGCAGGCTGGCAGCTGTAACAAGGCTGAAAGTGTTATAGTGACGCAGCCGTCTATTGTGCATGACAAAAAGCACTGGGTAATCAACACCAAAACCCTGCAGAAAACTTTGCGGGTGGTGTTTGATAAAAGGATCTTGACACCCGAGGGACTGATGCTACCGTACCGCTACTGAGTAGCAACAGTTATGGATACCAGGCTACAACACCCTTTCACCTGTATTCTAGCTGGGCCTTTTGGCTGCAGGAAGAGTTACTTTGTCAGAAAACTTTTGGAGAATGCTGGCGCTGTGTTATCGCAGCCACCTACCAACATTGTCTGGGTGAACAGTTATTGGCAGCCGCTGTATAGCCTTTTGTAAAAGCAAATCAAACACCTGCGTTTCGTGGAGGGGATGCCCGATGCTTTAAACAATGACAATTTGCTACCGCCAGCGATGATAAATCTACTGATTGTCGATGATTTGATGACCGAAGGCAGGGAGAGCTTGGAATTAGAGAAAGCATTTATCCAGTACTCGCACCATCGTAATCTAAGAGTGTGTTACCTCGTGCAAAATTTGTTCAATAAGGGTAAGAGTAACAGGTCCATTTCTCTGAATACCAGTTATCTCATATTGTTTAAAACCCCCCATGACAAACAGCAGCTCTAGGTGCTAGCCCGTCAAATGTACCCACCAAAACACGTTTCTTCATCGACGTGTATGAAGACGCCACCGCTAGGGCATACGGTTAGCTCTTTATTGATTTAAAAACCACCACGCTCGACGAGTATCGTTTGTGCACAGATATTTTCTCCCCTGACCTTCCGGCTGTCTACATCCCTAAAAAGGCCTCTAGAAAACACTCTTAGCCACTCCGCAGCATCAGTAGCGACGCCAGCGGGCACCATGTCTGCATCCGCAGAAATCTAATGCTGTTGCGAATGCTTGTGAGAGCCTCACCCAGCAGCGTAAGTGCATTCTATCCGCCGCCTCCGATGATTTGATAACAGCTATTTCAGAAATTGTCCGGAATTCTCTGAAGGAACGCATGCCATTGACAAAGCAGCAACTAACCACATTATAAAAAAGGAAGGGCGTTGTGAAAAAACTCAGTAATAAGCATATATCGCTAAAAGCCAAAAGAAAAGTGGTCACTCAATCAGGAGGGTTCATAGGCACTCTCATCAGCATAGCCCTTCCGCTAATTACTAGCTTGCTGGGCAGCCTAGGCAGTCGGCGATAGAGTATGTGCAGAAAATGGACCTGGTGGACAAGCGCCAGCTGGATAGCTTGAAATGCAGGATGTTTTAAACAGGACTGATCTACCCGATCACGATAAAGCGCTGTTGTACTCCAGCATTCTTCACAAGTACCTCAACCAAACTAGGCAGGGGGCTCTTGAGAAAACATAACCAACGCTTCAGTTACCGCCATCTGAGGCCATGGGGGTAAACACCGCTCCTGCTCCCTACCCCGTTGTGTCGAACGCGCTCACAACACTGACACGAGATTATACACCAAATGCAGAGGTGGTGCGACAGAGGATGGGTCTCAAGAAAGATGTAGCCTCTTGGAATGATTGTGGTGAATTCATCTACAGGGGGAATGTTGTGCAAGGTTCAAACATGTACGACCTGGTAAAGACTCTCACACATAAACAACACATCACCCCTGCTTATGCACCTAACGGTTGGGATGAGTTCACACAGGCCGTTGCAGATTTGAACATCCCTAGCAGTGTGGCCAGTAATCTAACGCTACGTCGCCATCTTGAAACTTTGAAAGCACCCCTGACACCCAGCCCGCTCGGAACACCATGACAACACACACCACCACAACCACCCACACCCAATGAAATATGGCTCACTAGGGGTTTTAAGACAATCAGACCTTCAGCTGCTACTACGACGGGCCTAACGTGTCTGACGCCCTGGCCAATGTTAAGCGCGGTGTGCATGAGAGACAGGGATGGCTGCCTTACTGATTGTGATTGTTGTTGCCTTATGATTGTTTTTATATCCCTATGATTGTGTACTTGTTTTGAAAACAACGTTTTTAAATGGATAAGCACTGTAGTTGTGTTTTTTATGATTGTTTTTATATCCCTATGATCGTGTACTTGTTTTAAAAATGCTTTTTTCTCTTTTGTATCCTTTTGAGCATTCTTGATTAAATATCATGTTTCAAAAAGAATTAAAAGCTCTGACTCTTTTTTTAAAAAAAAGAATGTAATAACGACGCAACATCGGATATTCCATGAATGTCAATATTTTATTAACATGCTTCCTTTACAGCTACTAATCTGCATTTCTGACAGGTGCTAAAAAGACCCTGCGATCTGCCGTGGGTGTTTCTGTAGCGGGTTACATGCCGCAACACCATGCTATCATTGTCTTTAGGTCGATCCGTAAAGAGTTTTAAAACGCCGGGTAGGGATCTTAGTTCAGACATTTTAGTGACAAAAAATACACAGTGTTCACCGCAGGTCATGGCTTCGGGGTCTTGGACTGGGTTCATGTTATACTGTAGCTGTTTTCCTCAGGATTTCATGTAGTTCGTTAATACTCCGGCATAGACCGGGTGGTGTGGAAAGTAAGCCAGCCTATCGAACACATTCAATATGTCGGCTGTTAGCCATAACGCAATCCAGTGGGTCCCGTCTTTACTCTGGGGGTTGGTGTTCACCATGAGCTGACAGGCCGATCCCTTGGTAGACTTTTGGGGCATGTGTCGCTGGCATACACACTGCAAAATGTCTTCCGGGCGTATGCGTCATTAGCGAGTATCGCTCTTATTTGCCGAATGTTCATTATACATCAAAGAGGACGCTCGGCTGAGCGTTGATTTCTAGAACTCTGTCAAAAACACTCCAAATGATCAGAGAGAGCGTCACGGCGAGGGCTCTTCCAAAGTTTATATCCACTCATAGGTTTTCGCGTCTCAGAAGATTATAATGCCCGGACGAGGAGTTGTCGGGTCTCAGGTAAAATGCCAGCAAGGTATAGCCCCTGCTGTATTCTGTGCATGGGAACGCTACCCCGGAATCACAAGCGCTCGTCCCCGTGATAGCGACCAAGCCCTGGTACTCCCTGCTTATGTTTGGTACTCTAAAGTTCGGGGTGTAGGGTTTTGCGGGGATTGAGATTCCATCCTTCTGAAGGGCCGCATAATTAATATGAGCATGTTTGAAGTCGAACAGGTTCGTTGTGTAATCACCCGCTTGGTGATTTCACTGTTTCCACCAAGCCCATGATGATGATTTTAGGGAGATGCCCCATGAAGAGGTTATCCTGGCTGGTGGCTTTACTACCCACGGGTATGCTGAAGACTTTCATACCCACTCTTTCCACAGGGTATTTCACGTTAGAAAGTAGCAGCACTTCTGTGTGGGCCAGTCAGATGGTTGGTGAGATGCACACTCTCTTGACAAAGAGACTGGCTTACACAACGACCAGTTTGTAGAGCTCGGCATCCCCAGACATGAGGGTGAAAGCATCAGATTTTCTAGACAGTTTCACTTTCAGGTCAATTCCGTTGATTAGCAGTTTGTCCTGGAAAAATAGATCGCTGTGCAACTGCCCTATCAAGTCCATGTGTCTGCTGAGCCCTGCGTGTCTGGCTCTCTTTCAGAACCCCATATTTTCACTGGGCACGACCATGTCGTCAAAATGCCCCGCCATGTCCCTGTAAAAGAGACCCGCTGTGAGCTGGTTCTCCATCACGTCAGCTCCGTAATTGAGCAGGGTCTCGATATACGCTCTATAGGCGTACATGTTGTCGCTTATTTATTTATTTATTTAAAATGTTTATAAAGCGATGAACTGCAAGCTTCGCACCACTGGGAAAAAGCTCTGTGTTTTCAACTGATCCCCCAGTGCCACGTCCACTTGGTTGAACATTGTGGCTATGGGGTAGGCTACGGTGGCGACACGGGCGGCCGCCGGGATATCCCCTCCATTGGCGAGTGTTATCTTACAGGTGATGTACAGTAGCGTATCATTAAAGTCCAGATAGAGATCGCACGACCCGGATACATAAAATTCTATGGGGGCTTGCGCAGCCAATGCAGCGAGGGGGGACAGCTCCAAGAAGAAGCTGTTCTCTATACTGGTTTGGGTCGGGGGCACAGTGAATAGAGCAAATTCCAATTTCACACATTCCCCCGATGCGCTGTGTAGGAAAGCTATGATTTCTTAGAAAATGTTCCCACCTTTCTGAGCTTTAGGGGTTGGGGATCTCTTCCTCTTGATCACACGTCCTCTTTATTTATTTCAACATTTTTGTATCGCGATTTCGCCCATTGGCATATAACCGCATCATGCACAAAAGAGAAGAGGGAGACAGAGAGAGAAAGGAGAGAAAGGACAGAAGGGATCAAGCAGCGGATAGGCCGAGAGAAGTGATAACTCAAGAGAGCAGGAAAAATCCGTCACCGTGAATCGAGAAAAACCATCGTGAAACGTTAAAAACCCCGGAGGGAGACCACACCAATGGTGTGCCCGCGGCCTCCAAGAAGGAGGAGGGGAGCGGTGGCTGGGAGGTCTAGGGCTGAGGGACAGGTCAGCATCACTGGAAGTCTTAGGTCCCGGCAGCTGATGGATCTGGAGCAGAGAAGAGTGTCACCATCACTGGAAATCTGCGAGCCCAAGTCATGAGGTCGATCATCTTTGGGGATAGTATCCTGATTGGATGAGTCTTTGTTTATTCCTGGCCGCTAAGGTGATGAGTTGAAGATTGTCACGTCTAGGGAGAGGAGGTGATGACAATCCCCAGGGTGTAGGTCTTCCCTCGCTGGGGGTGGGTACATCTGCTTGAGTGACAGTAGCAGGAGAAGTACTCATGGAGGAGGCGACCCTTGGGCGGCGAAGTGCCGACCGGGGGGGTTTCTGAGCAGGCCATGGGAGCAACTGGCTGTCGATACTGTGGCTGCTGGAGGGTTTGAGTGTACGCCGGGAGGGCAGCTGGCTGTCGGAACCGTGACCGCTGGAGGGTGGAGCTTTCTGGTCCGGTGCCTCCTTGCTCATGAGGTGTTCCTTGAGGGCCCATTTAAAGGTTGAAAGTGTGGGGAGGCAACGGATCTCCGGGCCCCTACTCTTCTTCGCTTAGCCGGGGTTGGCAGACCCACCCGGGTCTGTCTGGGTCTCATCCTCTTAAGACCGCCGTGTAGTTTGTAAATGAAACCATCACCCGTCTGCTCCTGCTTTTTCTCATTGGCTATGCGCTTGGCTATGGCCGATGTCATGCTACCCATGACCTCTTTAGCAATTCCGCCGGCGGCTGTTTTCATGTGCAGTTTGGCTATCTCGAAACCTCTTCGTAGGGAAGGCATGGCGCAGCTGAAGAGACTTCTAAAAATACCCCCGAGGCTTGCCCCGTACATCACAGGGGTGCCTGAAAAGTAAGGCTGATCGCCATACCTGGCCTGTGTCCGGTAGTACTCCATATAGGCCCGGGGGTCGCCATAGTTCTTCATCACGGCCATTGTGACTGTACTTTCTCAGTAGCTATGGCGCAGAGGTTTGAAGTGCAACTGCAGCCAGATTTTCCCAAATTTAAATGAAACAAATTTTCCCTGATGATCTCTTATCTGTATGTTAATGCTGTCAAAGTGGTGCTTACAAATGGGGACATAGTCCGGTTTTACGTATTGCATGTTAACGACCTCGTTGTTGGTGCCTTTGATCTGCACCGTTCTGAGTAGCGGGGCGTAGCTATCCCCCACCCTCTGATACGCCACTATTTCACTGTACACTAGCAAGTTGTAAAAACCACCGTTGATGTCGGCTCTGCTGTTATCAGAGGGATCTCTCAGATGCCAGAGCTCCACGTTACCCAATATGTTACGAAGCCTCCCACTCGATGAGAACGTAATGCTGTCATCACGGGTCTGTAGAAATACCTTTCTCATCTGTTGATCATAATACAATGATATATCCGTAAAGTGCGGCTAGGAGGTTGGGGATGTTTGAATAGTAACCGCCTACGAATGATCTGTGGTAGGGTTCGCTCAGATTACTCAGTTTCATGATAAACTCAGTCTCGTCCTCACTTATGGTGTCCCACATGCGAACGTATTGAGCCTCTGTCAGCGCCACGTCCCATGTGCTTTCCAGATTGACTGATTTAGACAACTTGATGGTAAAGTTGGATATCGTGTTGTTGGGGAATGTATCCAACGAGGCGTTGCTGGGGAGCATGATGTAGAGTGGTTGAGCCTCCATCACTTTGCAACGGCCTCACTGACACCCTCTAGAGAGGTAGCGACCACCCAACTGTTAAATTTAGCGGGCCAGCCCAGCCATTTCACTAGACATTGTTTCCAAACTCTGCACCCTTTAGTAACGATGACTTTTTCTATTTTATACGCCCTGTTCTCGTCCTTGCCCACTTTCTGCACCTCCTCCCCATAGAAAATACTTTTCACGGGGTCTCTCTGGAAATCGACCAGGCGGTATACATAGACCCCTTCCTTGAGAACCACCCCGTCTATGATAAAAATTTCCTCACTATAGTTCTGCTCGTACCCCTTTGTGAAGACCCCTTTTAGTTTAGCGATGCGCACATGATCACCAATGTTGAGGGGTTTACAGTGCACTTTGTCTGTGAGTTTTTTTACCGTAAAGCCTTCTCCAGATCTCTAGAAAGTTGGCGGGTGTTAAATCCGCCGGTGTGGATTTACTACTCCTGTGGTAAGTGTTGTTATACACTTTTACGAATGATTGCCATACTTCTACGTATCTATGGGCGTTTTTAGCTCTAAAGTAACGCCATATGCATGTTTTAAAAGTACGTATGAAAGGTTCCACGATCGCTGCTTTCACTTCTGAATGCGTAATGAAATGATACACTCCTCGCTGTTTTTAAAGTGTTTTTAGCTGTTTATTTAGAAACTCCTTCCCAGCATCTGTTTGTAATTTAGCAGGCACTCTCCCACTCTTGAATATTACTTTGAATGTGGCTGCTACGCTTGACCCCTTCTTATCTTTTAAAGGTTCAATGTATGCATATTTGGATAGCACCGCGATGACTGCCAGGATGTATCTATACCAGTCGTTATCCCCTTGAAATGGACTCATATCCATTAAATCAGCTTGCCATTGGCGATCAATGTCTGACAATATGGTCACTCTGCGTTTAAAGTGTTTTCGAGCTGGTTTGTGTAGAGCAGAGGCATCCTGATCAGCCAGCCATGCGCTGATGTCTTCCCTCCTAGCTGATTCACCAGCGGCTCTCAGCTTGCGGCAGAGGGGTCCCACACCACCGTAACTACTCACACCACCAACATCGTAGTACAGTTTAGACAGCTTTGCACTCGTCATGCTCGCAGCATCAGACACCAAGAAAAGGACACCTTCTCATGAAATATTGAATCTTTATTATCACATGGAAATATATAACAGATCTTTATTGGTGTTTATGAAATAAATGTTTTTATTGACGTCAACAGTTGCGTGGGTGCGTAGCGCGTAGCACCTGCGGGCTTCAGCATTACATTGTATACTTCTCAACATCTCTTCATTTTACATCCTGCAAACAAGTTAAACATGTGTGCATTACATTTACGGTGAAACATCATAGACCAATTTATGTGGTGTCATTAGAAATTGATCCCTGTATCTGCATAGATACAGCCTGTTACCCTACTTCCCCACAACTTTCTTTATGTGCGTTCTAACACACGCCGGACACCCCTGTCGAAGCTCTTTCATTTTTAAAAAAAGATCAGTGGCTAAGTATATCGAATACAGCGCTTTACTGACAATTCTTTCCACTCCTCTCCCCACTCTTATAATGGTTCTCAGTTGCAACACTTTGATCATTTTCACAATCATGGTCGGGCACATCATATAACACAGCCTGTGCAATGTATCTTCAGCATAGAATTTTTCCAGACATTGGTGCACTTCCTGCGCTTGATTATCATCTCTATGTCTATCACACTATCTGTAGAAATGTTTTCTCAAATAGGTTTTAACAGCTATCCTGTAGAGCTATAGTGTCGGACCACCTAGGGCTGTTTTCTTTCACCTAGCCTTCATCACATATTCACACTGCGGGCATATAGTTTCGGCTAGTTTATGGGACATTGTGTAAAGGGCCTGCGACAGACAAAGAAAATAACAAGGACCTTGCTAACACCGAGTTCATTTTTATAACCGTCCAACACAATGGATGTACAGTCCCTACACAGCTGGTTTTGCTGGTTTCTACTTTTTTCATAGCGCTTTGAACAGATGGCACATGGTACACAGAAGGTATGTGGTATACTTTCATTCGCACCATCTTCCTCCATTATAGTAACGCACCCCTTACACAGTCTATTTTGGAGATTGGCGGGGTTTTCCACTTGTTTAGAACAACAGACGCAGTAAATGTTGATGGTGTTGAAGCCGCTCCCGATTGTTGCTTCCCCATCTGTTTCAACCATGTCTATTTGCATCATAAAAGAGATAACATGATTTTAGAAAAATAAGTCATCTGTTTTAACACCCGAGTAAAAAAGCTAGATTTTAGAGTAATACACCTACCTTGGGGTGAGCCTCTGCACCCTTCGTCTTCTCTTGAGCTTGATTAGCATCCACATTCATGGTTTCGTAGCTGCTGTCAGACTACAATCTGAGCATCACCCCACCTTCAGCCCCCGCTAGCTGTACCACACGACCAGGTGGAACGATAACGACATCATTAACAACAGGAGCTGTGTCCACACCCTCAGGACCAACGTGTGAAGACGTCAGCAAATGCCCTCGGTTAGATTTGACTCCCTTGTCATCTCCAGGTGTCTCAACGATATAGAGCTTCCCAAGGTCCTCGCAGAGCACTACCTCTTCTCCATTCACAAACATCACGATAGGGTAGTCCGAACACCCCTCTTGCCCCTTAGTAACTTTACTTTCACGAGGTCGGTCAGCTTCATAAACCCCTTCCGAATCGCTGCTGCTGCTTCTGGTAAAAGCAGTAATTCTCACGTTGTCAAAGTAACGCCTGGTAGCCATATTTCCACTTGGTCTCACACGCTGCACAGAGTAGGGGGGAGGATGCTGCTGTTTCTCTGCACTCTTCACCCACACCTATTTACATTTGCTAGACCTGCCCGCTGCCCGTCACTGCTGTATTCACATGATCCCTGACATGCCCCCTCATCACCAGATGTTTATATCATTTTATACAGTTTTAATATCCCATTTGATATCAAGCTTGATATCGCACCCGATTAAAAGGGGCGGGGTTTAAGGGTCATAAAACTGTCAAGTGAGAGTGTCAGAATCCCATACAAGTCTCCATCGCCAGCCCCTCCGAAAGTTCGCAAATGTCTGAGATCCCCATGGTCATTTCAGCAACAAATAAGTTTTCGCCCTAGATTGCTTTAGAGTTATGCACAGGTAGCCGGTTACGGCAATACTTTCCTTTAAAGCAGACTATTACAAATATTACAGTTACTACTAATACCAGTTACCTGGCAATTGACTCTTTCAAGATGGCGCCTCCATTTTACTACTCTGTTGTATTGAGCCAATGAGTAGGCTAGTCCTTTGTTTATCTCCATAGTACACGGCGGGCCTCATATGGAAGACGCCGCCGTGTACAGCCCGCTTGCTAACAACAAGCGGACTTCCTCACTGTGACTTCGTGCTGTTTGACTTGTGATCTGGACTATTGAGAGCTAAGTGACTTCGACCGCTTATGACTATTCTTTTGCTTTGCCCTCTTGTATTGGTTATTGTCTGTCTGGCTTATGACCCTCTGGTGTCTGACCATTCTCTGAAATTGCCCCATTGCTTTGGTTGTGACTCTCCCGTGTACCAGGCTTCTGTTTGTCTTGACCTTGCTTTAGGAATCACCCAGCGTGTGTGTTAGAACACGCACAGTATAACTTGCTCATTGTTGTACTGGTGTTTCTGAAGACCTTGACTACTTTGTTTTGAACTGCACCCGGTATAAGCTGCAAGGGGGATACTAATTTGGTGAGTGTTATTTCTCTAGAGCAATATTTTCAATAATAGGCATTACACTCCCATCATCCCTATTAATTATTCCCTTCTTGTCTTTATTGTGTTTCAGGTGCAGTTTCCACAAGCTG
>JASBQM010221441.1:0-12534 GCA_030264895.1 Desmognathus auriculatus
GTTTGGGCATGGTCGGGCATCAGCTGTCCCAATGCCCACATGCATTGCTACCTGCAGACATCTAAAACCATCTTGGTGTCCCACGGTGTGGCCTGGCCCTGCTGGTATCCACACTGGCAGGGTCTATACTCCGCCCTTCTGCTTCCCCTTCCTACACGAGGCTTCTTGGGCCTTGAGGGCCTTCTGGGTCCCCACGGCTCCCATGACAGTACACCCCCCAAAGAAGGATACTCAGACACTGGGAGCCATTCAGGGGAACTGTAGAATCCTTAGTACAGCAGTAACAAAGAACAGGTAGCGGTTTATCATGTACATTCAGTACTGCTTTAATGTTGGTGTGTTGGGGTTTTTGTTTGCTAAATGACAAGTCTGTACTCGGAGGAGTTGGCAACATGACAGATGTCTTCAGGTATGAATTGGTAACTGATGTCACATGCTTCAACAAAGAAACGTGGAATACCAGGTGTACTCTTCCAAGTACTGCAGGCAACTGCACACTATACGCCACTGGATTTATTTGTCATAAGATTTTGAATGGTCCTATGAACTTAGGGTTGAACTTTGGGTGTGGTGGTGATGGTAAGTGCTGAGTGCTTACCCATGCTAAATCCCTGGGTGTGTATTGTGGTTCTTGTCTTCTTTTTCAATCAGCATATTTTTTATACTGCTCCTTTGCTGTGTTCAAAACAGTCTGCAGTTTGGGGGTCCACCTGTGCTATAGAATCCTTAAGGTCTTCTATAAGACACAAGTAGAAAACTGGACTTTTCTTTTCCTGTGGCAACTTTGTTTCAATGACTAACCTATTGTACTTGGTAACATAGGTGATTAGATCCATGCTACCCTACTTGAGATTTAAAAATTCCTTGTCCAGTCCCTTAATGATGCATCTGCCCTATATAGGTTCTAGCTAGAAAGGAGGGGGTGATTCCCTGTTGCTAGGGTCATTGCCCAAATGGCTGGAGCTCCCATTAAGCAAGACACCAAAAGTCAATTATTCGTTGGTCATCAGGAAACACCTCAGGCTTACATAGGTAGTGTAATTGACATTGTGCTATAAAGATGTTCAATTTAGCAGGATCCCCGAGTATCTTTCTGGGACTGCAGGAGGAATCGGGGCTGGTGCATATGCATGTACAACCATGGGACTAGTCCCATCCTCCGGACTGTTACTGGACCTGACTGAATGAGGTTAATTATACTAGTGATTCTGGTTGTATCCATGGGCTCTTCCTCAGACTTTTTATTAAGGATCCCTACTTCATGCGCCACTGTTCTCAAATGTTGCTGGGAGTTGTTAATGGCAATTTGCAAACCTTGCATGGTTTCTTGTATCTCTAGGATAGTCTTGGTTAGGTTTTCATTTGTTGCCATCTTGCGACCTCAGTGAGGAAAAAAGGACTTAGACCAGTCTTTCTGTCAGAAAGCAGAATGACTCACCTGTCTCCCAAAGAGGTCACGATGAAAACCCACTCCCACCCTGTCCAACTACACACAGCCACCAGGCCTGCGGTGAGAGTTCAGGGAAGGGGGTTGGAGAAGGTAGTTGGTGGGAGGAGGAAAGGCAACACAACAAATGAAATGAAATAAACTAACAACAATCAAAAATAAATGAAGATAAAAAATTAATCAGAAAACAATAAAGATTTAAATCAAAATGAACATAACATATCCTGTAGAGGCAAGATCCTGCATATGGTTCTTCTAGTCTAAAGAGGAGTGACTGCAGTATGCCTTTTTTTTACTGGTTGACTCTACCGGGTGCTCACCCGTGAAGAACACCCCCTAAAGCAATGAGAGAGCTACATTCCTAGTTTCTGCTATATGGGTGTTTAAGGGTTTCCTAGGTTTTCTCACAATGGCACCTATAAATGGCTATCCAGTAGCCTGTCTAAGGTAGTTTTACTATTTACACTATGCACAATTCTGGTTTTAGCCTTGGCTGAAGTTCACAGGTGTTTATCTTTATATACAAACTACAGTACTTAACTTTGGTCATGCGTGGCCTACTTGCTCCTTGATCCATTTTTTAAATTTTGTTCTACAGACTTCCTACAGCAGGTCGAGGCATAGTCTTCACAGCACAAACTAGAACCAGAGCTGTGGAGCAGAAGCAGAAGAGAGAATAGTCACCATCACAGCCTGATGAAAACGACCTGACTACAAGGAAACAGATTATTCCAAATATTAATAGTTGTAACTGGTACATTGGTAAGTAGTGTTAATGTTAGGGTGTGCGCCTAATGGGTTAAAGGCAATAATAATAATAATTTATTTGTAACACGCTGAAAGCCCACAGGCGGCTAAGCGCAAGGGGGGTCTATGCTTACCTGTGGAGCAGAAGCAGAAGGGAGAAAATTCATCGCCGCAGCTTGATGAAAATGTAGACTGGCACTAGCCAGTTGTTGGCATTTATACCGGGGACCAGAAAATGTCTGCCGGATCTCTTTGAGCATGTGCACGCATGTGCATTTCTGTTTGGGCGTGTCAGCTGTTGGCTGTCACAAAGCACATGTGCGTTGCTGCCTGCCTATGCCCAAAACCATCTGGTGTGCCTGGGCATGGCCTGGCCCTGACCGTATCCTCACCGGCAGGGTCCATACTCCTTCTTTCTGCTTCCCCTATCCTGCATGAGGCTCCATGGGCTGTGGGGGCCATCTGGGTGCCCACGGCCCCCATGACACCGTGGCATATTACAAAGCTGTGTATATTCTGAATCTGTGTGCATGGGACAGTTTGGGGCCTCAGTGTGAGTAGGTTATGTTATGTTATGTTACATTCGTACTTGTATAGCGCCCATGACCCCAATCTAGCGGTTTTACGGCACTGACCTGGCACCCTTCGGGAACATGTTATTTTTAACAGTTATAATCTTAGTTGTTTAACCCTTCCCTGTCTTTCTTGCGGTTGCAATCTTACCTTCATTTCTGGGTGCTGCTCTTCGTGTCTCTCCTGTCTTGTGGTTCCGGTGTTTTCTTATTCTGGGCAGTTGTTGTATGGATTCTTGCGGTCATGATTTGTTCGTTGACTTGGGTAATGTTCATGGGGTATCTCCCTTAGCGTGATGTGTGTCTAGGTAGGTTCCGTCATTTCTCGGTTGTTCTCTCGGTGAGTCTATTCCTCGGTTGTTCTCTCGGTGAGTCTATTTGTGGGGTGGGCAGCTCTGGTTAGTTCCTTATTGTCCTCTTGTCCCTCTGATGCAGGGGGGTCCCTCTGCTTGCCGTAGGGTTCTAGGTGGTTAGATTTCTTTGCTTCATTCGGGTCAGTCCTATTCCTTTGTTTTGTGTGGTGTGTCCCGGTGGTTGCCTTAGAGTTAGAGGTGGTTCTGGTAGGTTTTCCCGTTCTAACTGTCAAGTTCAGCCTTTGTTGTCTTGTCTATGATCCTCCTATGTTGGGCGTTTGAGTTAGTTGGCATCGTCGCCTTCAATGAAGAGCCAGGTCTTTGCCTGTTTCTTGAATGCATGTCCCTCCTTCATTTTCCTGAGGCTTGGCGGTATTTTGTGCCAGATTTTCAGTGCTTGAAAAGTGAACCTAGCTTCTCCCCATTTGTTTGTTCTGGCGAATGGTATTTCAAGCCTGATTTCATTCATGTTTCTAAGCGTTCTTTGCCCTTTCCTTATTTTGATTTTTTCATGTAGGTATGCTGGTGTTTTGGTGTTGATGGTTTAGTGTGTCAAGGTCATGATTTTGTATGTGATCCTTCGGCTGATGGGTAGCCAATGTAAGGCTGCTAAGGCTGGTGTGATGTGTTCCCTTGGTGGTGTTCTGGTCAGGATCCTTGCTGCAGCGTTTTGAGCCTGTTGCAATAAATTGATGCATTCTCTAGTCACTCCGGCGTATATTCCATTCACGTAGTCTAGCCTGCTCAGTACTAGCGCTGTGGTAGCTGTTACTCTTTGTTGGTATGTTAGGATCGGAAAGATTTTGTAGAGGAGTCTCAATATGCAGAAACATTGTTTTGAGGTTTCTTTCGCGATGATGGGGTTGAGTGTGTTGGGTAGTATGGTTCCTAGGCTTTTGGTGTATTCTGATTCTATGGAGTTACCTCCGAGCTCATTTGGCCATGGGAATGGTTGTGAGATGAGTTCACGATTCCCGCATAGGATGAGTTCAGTTTTTCCTGGGTTTATGAGTAGATGCTTTGCCATCATCCAGCTAGCTACCTCTTTTAGGCATTCCACTATGTCTCCAGGTTGGTTTTATTTTAGCTTGTTGATCTTCCATATGAGTTGGGTATCATCAGCGTAGTTGTAGGTTATCAGTCCGTGTTTCCTTATGATGCATCCAAGGGGTTTGAGATAAATATTGAAGAGTATCGGGGAGATCGGGGATCCTTGTGGTACGCCATACTTTGGGCTGAAGCTGTCTGATGAGTTCTCTGCGGTTGTGACTTTGACTTTCCTGTTGGTGACGAATTCCATGATCCATTCTTTGCACCTTCCCATAATTCCTACTTCTGCTAGTCTGTATTCCAATATATCCTGGGCTACTGTGTTGAAGGCAGCTAAGAGGTCAAGCAGTATCAGTGCAGCCAGTGCATTTCATTAGCTTGTGATTTGAGATCGTCCCATATGGAGATCAGTACCATTTCTGTTCCGTGTTTGGGCCTGAACCCCGATTGGGAGGGGTCAAGTAGTTTGTTTCTTTCTATGTGTTCACTGACTTGTTTCGCTGCAATTTTCTCAATTATTTTTTCTAGGTATTTGCTTCTGGCTATTGCTCTAAAATTGTCTCCGATGTTGGGGTCTAGGCCTAGTTTTTTTAGTAGTGGTTTGATGTGGGAGGTCTTCATTTCATGTTGAATTACTCCGTATTTCAGGGCTTTTGTTATTATGCTACATATGAAGTCTCCTATCATTGCAGAGCCTCCCAGATTTTTGTATATGTTCTGTGGGCAGGGGTCGTCTTGGGAGCCTGCTGAATTGTTTTTCCTAATGAAGTTGGCAAATTCTTCCCTGCTTGGAGTAGAGAATTCTTTTAGTATTGTTTTTGGGCGCTCAGTGTCCTCTCTTGCCTGGTGGTCTAGTGTGTGGTTTAGTTGTTTTTCCAGCTCTTTTTTTTCTGCTGAGCCATTCGTCCTTGTCCCTGAAGTGTTTTGCCATTTTGTTGCAGAAGTCTTTTGAGGTGGGTTCTTCTGCAGGTGTGCTGGTGGTTTTCATTTCCTTAATTATATTAAAAAGTTCTTTGCTAGCATTGTGTGCTTGTTCGATTCTTGAGGAGTAATATGCCTTTTTTGTGTGTTTCATTGTCATGCGATAATTCCGTAGGCTCCGCTTGTATTCCACCAGGTTCTTTTCATTTTTGTCCTTCTGACAATCTCTAAGGCATTTCCTCCATTTCTTTTTTAGGGCTTTCATTGCTTCAGTGTACCACTTGTTGGATCTGTAAGTGCTTCCTTGTTTGATCTTTTTCTTGGGTAAAATGTTGTCTAAGGCTTTGGCGATGCAGTTTTCTAGGTGTTTGATGTTGGAGCTCAGTTCTCGTCTTGCTGCGTCTTTGTGTAGGGGGATTTCCTCCATTCCCTGTATTCGCTCGTCTCTTGGTATTTCCTTTAGTCTGTTCTCAATGGTGGGTATCAGGTCTCGTTCTATGTTTATTCTTTTCCAGTTTCTTCCCGTTTTGTATTTTTGCTCAGTGTGGGTTTCTTTGGCATTTGTCTGTATCAGGAAGGGAATCATTTTGTGATCTCTCCACAGGAGGTCTATTGGGTCTTTTACCTCGACTTCCAGGTTGGAATGGAATATTCCATCGAGGGTGCTGCCTTTGATGTGTGTAGGTTTGGTTACTCCTCTGATGAAGTTCAAAGCCTCTAGATTGTTTAGTAGTGTTTTCGCCATTGTGTCCTCGGGGTTGTTGGTTTTTATGTTCAGATCTCCTAGGATGGTGAGATTGTTGTGTTTGGTTATGATGTCAGCGATAGCGTCTGCTAGGTTGTCTGCAAATAGTTTGTTGTCTCCTGGTGGTCTGTATAAGCAGTAGGAAGGAGTTAGATTCTTTGTCGTTCAGTCTGCATTTTATTAGGAGGTGTTCACAGTAGTCCAATGAAAAACTTTCATCTCACTCTCCTTTGATGCCTTCCTTGATAAATACTGCGATCCCTCCTCCTCTTGCACCTCTATTCTTTGGAATGTAGTTGTAGTCAGGGGGGTCATTTGATTGATGATAGGGTAGGAATCTTCTTGAAACCAGGTTTCTGTGATGAATAGTAGGTCTGGTTTTTCTGTTTCTAGTAGCTCTGTGATCTCTGTATTGTGTTTAACGGCTGACAATGCGTTGATTAGTATCCCTAGCTTTTTCCCTTTATATTTTTTGGTTCCTTTTTGTTCTTCTGTCTCTGTTGTTCTCATTTTTAGTGTGGGGGGCTTGGGGTTCTTTCCTTTCCTGGGGGAGCTGGTGTGGAGGGGCTTGGTGGTTCTTCTTCTTCCAGGAGTGATAGGAATGGGATGGGGGTGTATGTATCCTGTTGTGGTTCTTCCAGGTCTCCTTCAGTTTTTGCTTGTTTTGTGATGGATCCCACTAATACGGGTTCCAGGTGCCATGATCTTCTTCTTTCCTTACCTCCTGGATATGGTGTGTGGGAGGTTTAAAATTCCAAGACTTGTATCTGGTCATTTCTCTTTTCAGTTCTTGCTATTTCAGTGTCTCAGGGTTGGGTAGGGTCTTTCTGTTTGGTTTGTTCGTATTGTCCTGGCTCGTTATTTCTGTTCCATATTTCTCTGTTGTAGTTGTTCTTATTGGTGGTTCTTTCTCGCTGTCTGTTCTTCCCCTTTTGCCCGATGTGTTCTCATTTTTTGTGATTCCCATCTTTATTCTGTTTTCCAATGGTGGGTTTGTTGCTTCACTTCATGGTGTGAAGTATTGGGTGCTTAGGAGTTTCCGTTTTCCTATCCTTCCGCTGGATCCTTTCTCATCTCTTCTTCACTTTCTTTGTCTTTCCTTGGGTTGTAAATGTCTTTCAGTCTTTTTCTTTTCTCCCTTTCTCTTCTTTTCCTAAAGTTGATTTTTATTTGTTGTTTGGGCTGGTCCTCGTCTTTGTTGAAGGTGGGTTTGTCTTGAATTGGTATTGGGTCATTATTAGTGTTGGATTTTGTGCCCTTTTGTTTATTTTTCTTTCCTCCCCTCTGAGTTTTTTTCCAATGAGGTGGTATCTGTTTCATTTTTTGTCGTTTGGTTTCTGTTGTTTTGGTCTCTGGGCTCACATGTGGTTTGGTTTCTTCTCCCCCTAGAGAGAACAGATTGAGTTAGGTTAGTTAATGTGGTCGTGAGCATCAGTCGTTATTGTTACTGGTGGTTTGAGTTCCCCTCCTCCCTTGCTCTCTCTGGCTGTCTGGTCGGTTTCTTCTGACTGGGTGCTGATTGCCTGCTCTGTTCTTACTTTGTCTCCTGATGTAGTCTGTGTCTTGGTTGGTTGCGCCCTTGATCTTATGAGCCCTATTATTTGTGGGTTCCTATAGGTGGTGGAGAGCATCGTGTCTGGGTTGCCAGGTCAGATATGTTAGCGTTACCTGATTGCTCTTAGTATGGTGCCCAGGCTGGTAATGCTAGTTGTCTGGCAATGCTACTTGCCTTACAACCAGCAATGCCAGTTGTCTGTCCCCTCCGCATGTTCCGCCGGTGTCTATGTGTCCCCGGTGGGATGTTAGGTCCGTCCAGGTCCAGTGTTGGCCATTAGTCTGCGCTGCTGTTGGCTCTCTCCCCTGCCCCTTCCTGTTTAACACAGTTGGGTCTTGGATGCTTGAGTCTGTTTGCTGGGTTTCTGCTGGTTGTTGATTGGCCGGCGTTGCGAGAAGTGTGAAGCTTGCGTGATGAGCGGCGTTGCTATGCTGTGCTGTGTGATAGTTCTGCTGCAATCATGGTCCTATGTATTCTAGTGTGTGTTGTTTGCTTCATGCTTGTGTTGTATGCTATTAGGATATTGTCATCTTCCATCTATATGAATCACAGTGATTGACGCCAATTGTTTGTCAAGTGTTTGGCAATGCAATACACTATAGTGAACTGCAAGGAGATTGCATTAGCACGCAATGGCAATACACGCTGCTATAGTACTCGTTAACAGAAGCATTTCATCCGTTTTTATTTACTATCTTCAGTCCGGCATACCGTTTGCTCAAGCTGACCTGAATACTGCTATTTATGCATCACAGTGATAGAGGCCATTAAACCTTCCATCTATATGAATCACAGTGATTGATGCCAAATTGTTTTGTCAAGTGTTTGGCAATGCAGTGCGCTATAGTGAACTGCAAGGAGATTGCATTAGCACGTGGTGGCAATACACGCTGCTTTAGCACTCGTTAAGCAGCAGCATTTCATACGTTTTTATTTATTATCTTCAGTCCAGCATACCGTTTGCTCAAGCTGACCTGAATAATGTTATATATGCATCACAGTGATAGAGGCCATTAAAGCTTCCATCTATATGAATCACAGTGATTGACGCCAATTGTTTGTCAAGTGTTTGGCAATGCAGTATGCTTTAGTGAACTGTAAAGAGATTGCATTAGCATGCGATGGCAGTACACGCTGCTATAGCCCTCGTTAACAGCAGCATTTCATACTTTTTTATTTATTATCTTCGATCCAGCATACCGTTTGCTCAAGCTGACCTGAATAATGCTATATATGCATCACAGTGGTTGAGGCCACTAAGCTTGCTTATTAGCAGGAAGCAATTATCGTAGTAATACTGCCCGAAGCAAGTTTTCAGCAATGTGCTCAACTATAATACTCGCAATGACAGCAATGTGCTTTAAGCATTATCTTTGGGACAGCAATCAATCATATAGTATTCGCAATGACTGCAATGTGCTTTAAGCATTATCTTTGGAACAGCAATCAATCAGTATTCTTTAATTATACAATGTTAGAATAATATATCAAAATAATTTTAGTGAATTTGATCTGAAGCACCAGTAGTCCTTGCCCTAGCTTTCTTGTCTGTCTTGAGTATCATGTGGATTGCTTGCCCCTCCCCCCTTCTGTGTCTACTCACCGCTCCTGGTATTTCCAGTTACGGCTGCCGTTTCATGCAATGTCCCGTTTGCCGTCATCGCCACCGTCGTTGCCACCGTCGCCACCGCCTCCTCTGTTGACATTGCGGCTGTCGCGCTCCTTTCCATCCCTACTTGCTTTGTTCCTATTCTCTTCATATGTGGGTATTCCTGTGTCTGGTGTAGGGTGAAGCCTCGTGTCTTTCTCTATGGTTGGCCCTGTCATTGGCTGTGGTGGTTCCTGGGAATGTTTCTCTATGGTCCCATCTCTTCATTATCCGCTTCTCTGGTACCCATTGTACCTCCCTTGTTAGGTTTGTGTCTCCCGTGGAGGTCTTCCTCTTTTTTTTTATGGTTTGCCCTTGTCCTTGGAGGTGAACCGGTGCGTCTTGCCTCCGAGTGCTTCTCTATGGTCCCTCTTCCCTGTGTATGTTTATCTGGCATCTCTTATACATAGGAGGCCACAGGGGGGCGTGCACATTTCTATTTGCCTATAACGGCTAAATTGCTTGCACGGCAGTGACTGCCAGTATTCCATATGAACAATGATGTAATAATTTGTCAATTTAGAATGAGCTCTAGCAACATCCTACTATTTCCGGGGCTAAAGCACTCTCTCACAACCATAATAAAGCACTCAACAACCTAGCCTTTTGAGTCTTATGCTTCTGTCAGGAGTCCTGGGAGTGCCTCCCATCCTCCCAGGGCCCAACAGTTGGCAAGCGGACAGAGGGGGTCTGCTTGCCAACTGTGGGAGCCTTGCCTCCCAACATGAACAAGCATCAGTGTCTCCCATATAATTATATGACAGACAATGCCTAGCCAGAAGGATGCAACAGTGAGGGCTGAATGTGGCATGTGCAGAGGCTCTGTCATGCACGCACGTGGGAAATCTGGGTAGCTATTTTAGCTGTGCCTCTTATTTAAGAAAGCACATACATCCACTGGTACCAGCTGTTCGTTACAGGCTGCGACAGTGACAGTTGTCCTCTGTTTCTTAGGTAGGTGAATCCTACCATTGCTTAGACATGCACCATGATTTAGTTAATGCTTACTAACCTATGATAAGCAAATTATTGCCTGGTATATGTACTTCCTTGAACCTTATCTATTAGCATAGGATCTGGAAATCAACAAGCAGCATTACTTAAATGAGCAAATATAACTAATTGTCAGAAGCTAAACCAATTCATTTGGGGCTGCAGTAGTGACATTATTCTTCTGCTCCTTAGGTTTGCTGTCATGTTAACGTTGGGCTGTACACTCCAGTCCAAGCTTGTCCAGTGTTGTGTTTCAGCTGGGGGAGAGATTTCAAAGTCTACAAGAAAGCATATAACACCAGACAACCCTCAATTAAGTTACCCAATAATCTGTTTACATTTAATGCTTATTATAACATAGCACATCTTCATTTGTGTTGAGATTTCTGATACTATTCAGTATCATTGTCAAGATAATGTAGCATATTACAAGGTTAGAACCATTAGGATGCATCTCTCACTGGATTTAGTTAGCCCTATCCTACGGGGGTAGGACAAATTCTTTGCAGGCAAGACCTCATTAAAGTTATGGGTAAAATAAAGACATATACACATGCATCCCTAGTCTAGTAGCTTCTATATTTCTGTAAATATATTCAGACATAATGAGTAGTAACCCCATCAATTAAGATCAGAAATCCTTGAAAGCAGAAACTATATCCAGGCAGGTTCTGACTTTTGCCTCTACAGGATTTCATGTGTATATTTTATCATGTTATTTTTTTTACCATCAAGGATTACACATTTATTTGGTAATTGTTTTAGTTTTAATATTTAACTTATTTGTTTTGCCAATACTTACTCCCTCTAGCCCACCTTCCCTGTGCTTCCAACTCATTTAAGTGACTGAGAAAACGGGGAGTGTGACCGTTAGCATGTGCAACCTCCATGGGACTCTGGTGAGTCCTAGGTCCTTGATAAAAAGACTGGCCAATGTATTTTATCCCCACTGAGGTTGCTGTTTTGCAGTGTTAAGAGCAATAACCAATACCCTAACTAATAATACCAAGTTTTTATATGGGGCTTAATAACGCAGCTTTTAAGCACTGAATGGTACTATCACCCACATTATTTTTTTTCATTGATACTCAATTTATTGACCTCGGAAGAATGAAGGGCTGAGTTGGCCCTGCCAGGCTTCAACCCTGCGTCAGCAGGTACACACAGATGTCAGAACGAGTGCTCAACTCATTGTGCTATCAGACCAGCACTTAAACAGCATTAGAACACTTAAAAGAAAAACTAAACTTGGTGAACTGAACTGTCCCTTTAAAGGCTGAAGTAAGCCTCGAGAACTTTAATTGTGAACTTTTAAAGACATTTGGTTCTAACGAAAGTGGGGTTCTAAGAGTTGTGAAAGACTACCAAACACGGGGGATAGGGAGGGTCAGATCCCAAGAAACTTGACTTTAGTTTTCTTTTACCAAGAGTAGCTGTGATGCAGATCGGTAGATCCCCAGGCACGAAGAGGGCAATTTTTTTTGTGCTGAGCGCGCTTATGTAACATGCGTTTGGCACAAAAGGTGGGAGACACCATTGGAAGGAGGGAGGAAAATGTGTGCGCGTGCTGCCTAAGATGGCATAGAAAGCACATTTAATATGAAAAGCAAAATGATACGCATTTATTATCTAAAACTTCCATCGCTCTCCACAGAGTTCTCCTCTCACTAATGTCACCAGCAAGGGCTGTTCCAAGGCGTCAGGAATTCTCACGTCAGCCCCTCTGCCTGCGGCAGCCGTGATGAAAGAAGGCAAGCCCCGGGCTTGTCACAGCGCTTGACTGAAATATCCCACGCTACCACAGACCAGCTGCAGGTCCAGGAGCTGATGTAAGAATTCCTGAAGTCTTGGATCCACCCCTGCAGGTGACATTAATGACAAGAGAACTCTGGGGAGAGCGCTGGGAGTTTTAACCCCTTAGCTGCTAAGAGCTTCCGACTCCTCAGTGCTGAGTCTTTTTTTGGCTGTTTGGTGATGCGCCCGGTTAGAGGCCTGTAACATTTGTTTGGCTTGGCCAATCACAGCCATTTTTGGCTTCTTTTTTTTCTAACAGGATAGGCAATCTAATGACACCAACAAATTGGGAAACGCACATGGGTGGTGTCTGAAATTTACAAAAATGTGCAAAAATTAGGCATTTTTTCAGAAAATGCAAAAAAAAAGCTGCAAAACAAATCACTGTGGTTATTGTTCTGTGGATGGGATCAACGAATAGTTTGCAGTTCTGAAATTGCCATTTTCTCAACTTTCCAGAACAGGGTATCAAAAAAAATTAGATTTCAGTAAAATTTCAATGCTTTTCTAATAGGTGGGCCATTTCTTCAATATTGCGTGCAATGCACCTGCTTTCATATTTTGGCTTAGGAAGGTGGGACAAAAAAGCATAATTCACATAACTCCTACATTCTTGAACAGCTGAGAAAATGGTGAAAAGAACAAGGGGTGGTTTGTGTAGATTGGCCAAAAAATGGTCCCACAGCAACTGATAGAAAATGAAATTTAT
>JASBQM010232522.1:0-12530 GCA_030264895.1 Desmognathus auriculatus
CCGAGGACCCTCCCCACCTTACCATGCTGAACCAGGGGTCGCACGCGACCCCTGCAGCGACTAGGGGCACCCAGGGGGGCACCCTAACCCCTATGCTACACACACATTCGACCAGCCTAGGGGTCCATTTGGCCCCTAGCTGCCAAAAAAAAAAAACACATGCACACAAGACAGACTGTCCTCACAGTAACTACAACTTCTTCCAACTTGAGGGGTGTCCCACCCTTCAAGTGGTAGAACCCAAGACTTGCAGACAGGTTGTCTGCTGCCGGTCTTGCTGGATGGGCCGAGGGTGGAGGAATCTACACCTGGCCTCATTCACACAAGGACTCTTTTCAGCCCTCTGACCCAACAAAAAGTAGCCAAAATCATGCAGGGTCTGAAGCCGTACATATGTAAGGGCAATGTCTGTCCCACCCCTCTAGTCAAAGATTTTCTTGACCTCCTCTTTCCCCTTATCACAGAGTTCATCAACTCTTTGTTCGCCTTCAACCTGGTGCCCACAATCTTAAAACAGGCTTGGATCACCCTTATTGAAAAAAACTTCCCTCGACCCGCCATACCCACCCCTCCACTAATACAGAATTACCCTCAAACAGAGACACAAAGCACACTATTCTGACCATACCATAAAATCAAAATGGCTCTTGAAAGAACTTTTTAGAATCCTCGATGAACTAAAAAAAGATAGAGCTTTAACGGAGCCTCTGCACTCTCTAGAATATTGCAGTACAATGGTCACCCATTTCTAAAACAAAGAAGCCTCTCTATATAACAGAATACAACTCCATAAGACCTGTCTTCAGTGACAAACAACCGACACCCCCATGTCAGTGGAACCCTTCAACTACCTCTCTGACATGTCAGACTGAGTTGGATATCTAACGCTCCACATCCAAATTGGCAGGCTCACAACTGCTAGATGATACAATATTAGAGATTAGTTGTATGTATTTTACTGTGGTTTTTTATAGTTGTGCTTTTTATGTATGGTAATGTATTTCTGCAAATTTATATGAATTGTAATGTATTATATATTTCTGCAAACCTTGTTTTATAGCTGAATAAGCTAAGTAAAACTATTTTTAAACAAAAACAAACAAACATCCTAAAAAAGCTCTTCTGTAGTCCCCCGAGTCCCCTGTTGTGAGGGACATTATTAACTCATCCCTAACACTAGGAATTTCCCAAGATGCCCTCAAGAAATCACACGTCAAACCTTTATTAAAAATCCAGGACTAGACCCTGAAATAGGGGATAATTTCAGGGGCATAACAAATAGTAAATTCCTGGCTAAATTTATGAAAAATGTAGTCGCCTGCATCTGTAATATAGACCTTAAATAAAGTAATCTATTAGACCCAGCACAAGCTGGATTCAGACCCAAACATGGCACGGATGCTGTCATAGTGCTGGTCTGGGACAACCTCAAAAGGCAGTTGGACGGTTTAGGGGCATCAGCCTTAATCCTCCTGGACCTCTCAGCCAGCTTCCACACTATCGATCACCCCACTTTCCTCAAAAGGCTATAATACCTAGGCATAACAGGCTCAGCTAACAGGTGGGTGGAATTCTTCCTTTCGAACTGAATAGCCAGGGTGTCAATTGCCCTCCCGGTTTGTCCGAACCATTCAGAATCAATTTCGGAGTACTCAAGGGCCCACCTCTCTTCCCCCTACTATTCGACATCTCCCTATGGCCATTAGGCTCCATCATCAGACCTCAGAGGTTTCTGTTCTCTGAGTACACTAATAGACTCCCAGGTTATCATTAAAATTAACAAAGGGGACAGACAACAACCTAATCAAGTGCTTTATGGATATTGCCAGGTGGTTGACCTCAAACCATCTGCTGATCAATGACAGAAATCCTACTCTGTGGTACCCTGCATCCCACTCTCACCCTTTCCCTTGGCTAACCGGACTTGGCACACCACCAACCCAGTCTAATCGGCCAGTAATTTGGCTTGATCAGAACACTACCCTCGACCCAATCGAAATGCTAAACAAGTTTCTCAATCATGCTTCCAGATCATGCACATCGTATGGCAGATTTTACCCCTGCTCTCTTTCCCACAGCAGGTGACAGCGGTAATCGTGCTACTTTTATCAAGGCAGGAATATGCTAGCTTTGTCCTTGCTGGGGCCCCTGCCATCCTGTGAACATCTTACTACAGGTGCAGAATGCATCAGCCAGACTGTTAGCTAAACATGGACCCCAGAAAGCACATCACCCCGACATTGAATGGATTACACTGGCTGCCTGTCAACCAGAGAATCTCCTCCAAGATCCTCTGTCTCATCTTCCATGCTGTCCAAGGCTAAGGACCACTCTTCCTCAGGGATAAGGTAAAGAGCTACCAGCCCAACTGGGAACTCAGAAGCTCAAATGGAATCCTCCTGTGGTGTCCAGAACAAGATCCAAATGCCTATGGGCTGCATCCTTCTCATTTCAAGCCCCGTGCCTTTGGACACTCCTTCCCAAGGAGATCAGGAGCACCAATAAATGTAACTTGTTCAAGAAACGATTGAAATCTTGACTATTCATCTGCATGTCCAATGCCTACGTCATGCACCATGTTGCATCTATTGATATTTTGCTCTGACTCATTAGTTGCCTCCAATCTCAAACTCAATACCACCCAATTGCCTCCTCTAGTCAGTCTGATTGCTAGACTATTACTACCATCCTGCCTCCTCTTCTCCTGTTCCCTTTTTGCTCTCGCCTCTCTCATATGTTCCCCTCTTCTCTCATCTGATGTTCAGCCACTACTTCTCATCTGTGGCCTCTACTCCTAGCCACTCCCTTAGGGCTTCTCTGACCACCCCATTCACCACTTACCCTCTCTGTGTTTCTCCAGAACTACTCTCTCCTTTGCACTGGTAACCACTCCTCCAGGGGCAGTTGGAACAGTGCTTGAAGGCTGCAGGAGCAGTGCCCAGTGAAATTTGGTAAGCAGTGCTTGGCTGGTGGTGGTAGGGAGGGAGGCGGGGGGTCAGCAAATTTGAAAGGATTAAAGAGGCAAACATGCTTCTCCTGAACCTGGCATTCATGTCTGCACTGACTTTGCTGGTTCAACACACATCTGTGCCATCACTTTCCAGTTTCAGTGTTGAATTGTTGGTACAACCCCATGTTTCATACTGTCCAACGTTGAGAAGTACACTTCTTTCAGCAAGGGTAAAAGTTGTCTGTAGTACACTTATTTCAGCAAGGGTAAAAGCTGTCTGTACAACCCATTGCTGCTTTACCTTTGTTCTGCTATGGTTATGTTACACCGAGGTGCCTTCCTGCCCCCCTCCTTAAACCCACAACTCCCTACACGCTACCTTAACTTGCATTCCCTTTTTTAAAAATAGATACATTTAAAAAAACGTATCTGACTCCAGCTGCCTCTTTTGCTCTCCTCTCCACAGGCTTTAGTCTTTCTTCTCTGTCAGTAGGTGTCAGAGAAGACACCAAAAGACACTGGCGGAGATGGCAGACTGGAGAAGTGTCTAGAGTCAGGTACCTTTTTTTAATTGAATTTAACTATTTGAAAAAAAAAGGAATTTCAAGTTAAGCAAGAAGTGTGTGCATGACTATGGGAGGTAGTGTGAGAGGGGATGTTGGCGGCACTTTTGTGTAAGAGGGGAGAAAATAATGTGGAGGGTGTCAGAGGCAGGGTATTCCATCCTGGCATGAAGCATAGGATAGGGACAGAGTAGGGGAAACAAATTACTAGACTACTTAATAGGATACTGAGGTTATTTTCTCTGGGACACCTGCTGCTGTGCATACTAGAATGATGGGAAGGTGCAGGCGACAAAAAGACAGGCAAACAAACAGAATACAGACCATGGATGGATTTTCAATGAACAAACGGAAAGACATTGAAAAACCAATGCTGGATTGACCACAAACCATATGGTGTGTACTCCTTGCTACATGCAAGAGGGTGATGTCCCTCTGTGGTAGTTCATTAATCCCTGTCTGCCAGTTTGTAGGGGTAAAACAGCACCTGTGTGCACACTGCCTAGGAGCCTCCTAGCAGAGCATCCAATATTACTAGATGTAATCATTGTGAACCATTTCAAAGAGCAGTGATGCTTCGCTACACATGGCCGAGGAGTGCCATCTAGCAATGTTCACAGGAGATATATAGTTCATCTATCTGGCACATGCAAGTGCAAGTGACTGGCTGCAAGGGCTAAACATTTGGGGCAGTGCAATGTGTGAAGGTTTAGGTCCTGTGAGAGGTGCAGATGGTATAAATAACTGTCCTCATTGTGATCCACAGACAATAATGCCAGCTGATAACCCACCACCTGCTGGTCCAGAAAGTGTTCGCAATCTGAGAGGTCCAAACTTTACAGAGGATGAGTCTTTACTACTTGTGCGGTTAATTAACCGCAACTATGCAGCTCTCTATGGAGAAGACGTGCAAACCACGTCAAGAGGTGCACGTAACAGCGTTTGGGATGAGATTTCAAGGCGAGTCACCGCTGTGGGTTTTGCAGTACGCAACAAAGATGGTCTTCAACACCGATACAGGAACCTTAGAGTGCAAACTAAGAAGAAGCTTTTGGAAAGTGCATCAGACAGCCGAGCTCCAAATCTGACTGAATTGGAAAAGGAAGTGGCAAAAAATATTTCAAGGATAACTTTGTTCGGTTTACGAGAGTACGCACGTACAGTTCCAGGTGAGTATCATATTTGCTAACGTGAAGTATTGGTAGTGATTACAATATGCATTCCTACAGGTTTCTACACCCTAATTGCCCTGTTCAGTATTAAAGTGTATGTCATTATAACTGGATTTATTATTCTTGTTCATTCTCCCATAGGGGTACCTGCTGAGCAGGGTCCTTTGATGCCCCCCGGGGTTGGTGGCGTACTTTCTCATGCCGTTCACAATGATGCTGAGGTTTGCAAATTTAATGTTGAGTGTACATGGCACATGCTAATGCTCTCGAAATTTCCT
This sequence comes from Desmognathus auriculatus, assembly GCA_030264895.1. Taxonomy (NCBI): domain Eukaryota; kingdom Metazoa; phylum Chordata; class Amphibia; order Caudata; family Plethodontidae; genus Desmognathus; species Desmognathus auriculatus. The sequence goes on from JASBQM010232522.1 coordinate 4,964, forward strand.
GACACTGTGGGGGCCCTAAAAACCTGGCTTTTGAAACATACTGCAGATAAGCCATGCATAGGGGGAAAACTCTCAACCAGCCCAATCTCATACATGTTATTGATAGAGGTGCCTGCCCTCAATGTGCAAGTGGTGATATGTCCTTTTTGAGAAGCAAATAAAAATGAATGACATTAATAACCCACAAAAAAACTGATTTTTATAATTTTGTATAGCCTTTCCTGGTTCTTACCTTAGTACCCCAAAAAATGTGCAGTGCCGACATACATTGGATGATGTAGATTTACTATTCCCTCCTCCAGTGTGTGTAGATCAGGGAAGGGGCAAATTGTGGGTTAAAAAATAGAATTTGATGCATTTATGTTAATATATATTGAACATTAAAATTAAAAAGTAAGACAGGATACCCAATCACAAGCAGGTTCTTTGAGGGTGCCATGAGCATGAATTTTAAGACTGTACATACAAACTGTGTACTTTTCATTATGGACTAAGCCACAATGGGTCTTTGCTGGTGTATTATTCTTAACTTCCCGCCATGCTCTTTTAAGTCTCTTGTGCATATAGGTCACACTTGCATTTCAGTCACCCTTACTCTTTAGTGCAGTGAGTGTAATATTGAGATCAGTAAAAGGGACAGTTTACCTCACAGTTCTTTTTTATTTGTAAGTGTTCATATCTTTCAAAATGGCATTACTTTTATTTCATTTTTCTAAGCCATCTGAAATTACAGCTTTCTAATGCCTCAAATCTCGCTCCAGGCCCAGCCATTTGGTGATGTGATTTGGTGGTGGCATAGGTTACATCTGGTGATGTGGGTGTACAAACCTCGGACTAGCTGTGTGGACATGTAAAGGAATTTCAAATGCACTTGCCCCACTGTCCAGACAAAGATGTATCCCTCTGCTGGTGGTGAATTCCTGCAGCCTAGTTCCAGCCACTGTGCAGAACTGGTTGTCATCTATTTCACCACTCTTTCTCTAGTGCAGCACAGTCAGCCTGTTTCTCATGTTCAAAATAATGCACAGTAAGTAGAGGACATCATATGTGTGCAGACTGTGAGGTAAATGTATTTACCTTTCCTTTACACCTCCACAAAGCAAGGGTGAGCTTTGTGCGCACAAATACCGAGGTGTCAGTTACAACACCTCCTCATCTGCCGATAGTGGCCCTCACTCCTTTCAGGTTAAGGGTGCTTGAAATATTCATAATGAAGGTGACTCTAAATTCTGTTGCCTGTCCATCCATTTGGATACATGTCCAGAATTCATGCTCATTCACCACCCTGATTGTTGACTGAATATATTTCCTCTATTCTGTCATCAATGTATGTATTTTGTATTAATAGAGCATTTGCATTAGTAATGTATTTTGTTCACTTGTTTAATATCTTCCTATCTATCTTGTCTTCCCTCCGTTCTTTGCTAATGTATCTTACTGTCTTTCTCCTTTTCTTAAGCGTCGTCTCTCCTGACGTTCTTCCTGCTACTCAAGCTGACTGTATCACTTATCATTGTTGTCTTGTAGACCTCGCTATGTGTCTGTCTACCCGTCTAGGTTTTTCTTTGTGTTGAGGGTGGACCCCGCTGACATCCTTTCTGCCGCTTAACTTGTGTTACTCTGACACTGTCCTGTGCAGATTGGAAGGGGCCTGCCACCAGTTATGTGTTCTGCTTCTCCTTTTTTGCAGGGAGTACAGGATGTAGTTTACCCTCCAGTTATTCCTCCATCTCCAGCATCAACGTCCTCCTCACAGGTGCAGGGCCCAAATGAGGAGGATGCACATATCATAGAAGATCCAGAGGCAGTATTTCAAAGTGATGAAGATGGTGATGGTACACCAGTTAGTGTGCCAGATAATAATGACGGTGTACACAACCTACCACCAGCAAGCCCAGAAGGTGTACATCGAGGGTCTCAAGCGCATGATGACAGGCGCCATCGCCCAACTTGGCGGGACCACATTCGCTACATGTATACATTGGAGCGTGACCGATCACAGGAGAACCAACGTCAGAGAGAGAATATGCAAGATTTCTTTGAGCGCCACTTGGAGCATATGGACAGACTTTGCACAGTCCTAGAGAGATTGGATCAGAAACTGGATCACATTAGTCAAAGACTTCCCAATAGAGGTCGGGCAAGAAGGTCAAATGCTAGGAGAAGTGATCCTCTACACCAAATCAATCTACATGCTGCTTATACACGTGGCGGTTCTCATGTACGCATACTGTCCCCAACCCGAGGACCTGGTCATGGAAGAGGACAGAGAGTATAGCAGCCATTTTATAGTTTTTCAATTAATTGTATACACGTTTTTTGTTGTTACTGCTGTATGTTATGCATGAATGGAGCAGCTATTGTTTGATGCTTTTTACCTAATAAAAAAACAGCAGCCATGCTCAAACTTGATATCAATATTTGTTATTATAAATAGAAAACAGATAAGTGATAGCATGAATATTCATACAGGCATTGTGAACATCAGTAATATAAGGCAGAAGCATGTGTGGCACACAGATATAATGCAGGTCAAACCATATGCTATGAATGAAAATGTTGTGCAATGAAATTTCTTGTTTCATCACATGTGAAATTTTGCACATTGTGCAAATTTATATTAGTACTGTCCTGGGGGTCAGCATTGGAATGCATGCCTCTATCCTCAATCAGTTTATTTGCAATTGCTATATTATGCAGCATGGCACAGGACATGAAAATTTGACAAACTTTCGTAGGGTGGAATAGCATTTTGCCACCAGTGGCATCCAAAATGCGGAAACGGGACTTCAACAAGCCAATTGCCCTCTCCACTGCAGCTCGCGTTTTCCGGTGTGCCACATTGTACTGCACTTGCTGATCAGTGTCCGGATTTAAAAAGGGTGTCAGGAGCCAGGGCAGCAATGGGTATCCATTATCACCTGAGAACAAGGCACAATACAGTCGGGATATTACTATTGGCCTGAACAAAAAGAAGACATGGTCAAATGTTCCGTACATAGTTTCATGCAGAGTACTAACATCACTTACCTAACACAAACCCCAGAAGCTCAGGGAGTGACTCCATAAAGCTGTACAATAGCCCATTCCGAAGCACATGAGCATCATGGACGCTTCCCGGAAAGCGTGCATCAATAGAAGTGAACATGAGCAGGTGGTTGCAAGCAACCAGGACGTTAATGCTATGGAAACTTTTCCGGTTGCAAAAGTCTGCTTCACTGGCCTTGGGGGGAGCAACAGGGACATGAGTACCATCTACTATGGCTATGATATGGGGTAAGCCAGCAATTTTGTGAAATTCATCTTTAGTGGCTGTCATTTCGGATAATGTATTGGGAAAGTGTATATACTGACGTTTGTACCTCACAAATGCTGAAACAAAAGCCTCAAGAATCCGAGAGGCAGATGATTGGCTAATCCCAACAGTGTCGGCAGCCACTCGTTGAAATGAGCCTGATGCAAGGAGTCGTAATGACAGTAGCACTTTTGTCTCCATAGGGATGGCTGTACAGTGGATTTTCCGGCACCCCAATTCCACCTCCAGTTCTTGTGCCAAGATCCTCAGTAAACCTTTTGTGAGACGGAACCGGAGCAAACACTCTTGCTCCGTAAAGTGGCAGAGGGTTAACCTAAGCCGAAACACTCTCTCCAGGACACTCTGTCGTCTATCAGCTGCCCGGCCTACAATGCACTCCACTGCTACGACTGTTGATACATGCAGCATAGTGGAATTAAATGCTTGATGGAGATGATGAAAGACCTGTGAGGCAAAATGTACATATTCAACATTACAAGGGGACTTCTGGTGCAGCCTATCACCCTCTCCCACCCCCCACTGTTAGACATGTGCCAGGCTGTGGAAAACCCATGTCTGGAGCAGATCAAACTTGGCAAGTTCTGAATTTCAATCTTTACAGTGAAGATGCCATGGACTGCATCCATTGCATGGCCCACTTTAGTACAACTGTTGGAAGTATTCTTGGCACATCAGACAGGAGGTGCAGAGACAGCCCATGCTTCATCCCACATGCCCAGCTAACACTGTGCTTTCAGTATGTACACAGGCCCTCCCGCCCCCTTACCACCATGAGCAAGTAGAGAATACTCTTAACCTTGATGGTAGATCTACTTCTTCCCACCAAGGGTGCCAACACTGAGGGAATAAGAGTGGTATCCCCTCCAGAATTAATTGACCCCCATTAAAGATGCAAGCTAATGAGTGAGCCCAGCCATCAGCATGGAGTTTTACTTGGGTTTGGCCAGACAAACTTTCTATCAATTAGAGGACTGTTGAAATTTCCTTGCGAACAGATGGAGCACTGTAAAAATTATGGTTTGGCGGTGGTTATGGGGTACACTGCATAGAACAGATAGTGCTGTTGGAACCTGAAGATGAAGCTTTTGCATGAGATGCTGTGCACAGAGAGCACAGAAGTAATGTTTCCTGTTTGGAACATTGTACAGCACAAGGAAGGTACTTGCAAAAGAGTTGGCAAAAAGAACTAGTTGCATACCTTTGGGTAATGTTGAATCTGATGGCTAGTAGAGGGTTCCCAGAATTCTCATCATTAAACCTCGTGGTCATATGGTTCCAGTTGTATAGATTTTTTTGAGCTCCCCCTTCCTGGGCCGATACTGGTACATCATTATCGGCGTGGATGCAGCTGACCTCAGTTGTCGCTACATGGCATTATCAAGTAGTATATAGGCCCCTGTTGCATCAGTTCCTTGGTCCCGGTCCAGATGCAGGGAATAAACTAAAATAACTAAGGGCTTTCGCTTAATTAAATTTGATAAAGAAAGTATATACATTTTTTTTTAATTGAGTATATACAAAGAATATATTGAATCCAATTTGGGAAAGTGACAATTTGGTAGGGGAGGCTGGGAGGGTGATGGCAATTCTGGGAACCCTCTCCTATTCATCAGAACCTATGTTACCCGAAGGTATGTAACTAGTTCTTCTAATGGATAGTGGGTTCCCAAAATTCTCATCATTGAACCACTCCCAAAGCAGTGTGTTTTGGCTGTGGTGTAAATTGTTGGTTTCAGATTAAAACAAACAGTGTGTTCAGTGAAGGGACACAGAATTGTGCAGCACAAAGCTGCCAAAGTATCTCCACTTGCAGCAGAATCTAAATTGTAATGCTAAGGGAAAGTGTGTAAAGATGACCAGGTTGCAGCTTGGCAGATGTTTCACATAGAGATGCCACCCAAGAAGGTGGTGGTGATGGCTGTACTTCTAGGAAAGTGTGCATTGATGACATTGGAGGATATTTATTGGCTACCTCTTAGCACTTTCCTATGAGGCAGCCTACCCATCTTGAAACAGTTTGCTTAAAAACCAACTTCCCATTCCACTTGCCCTTCTAGCCAACAAAAGGATGGCTAGAAGGGCAAGTGGAATTGCCATTTACAAAAAAAATGGTTTACCCAGGAACTGCGCGACCTCAAGATTATTTGGTGAAATTTAGAACAGGTCTGGAGGAACAATCCTAACCCTGCCACCAGAATCGGATGCAAGAAACATCATTCAATTTATCGGCAACACATTCAAGGTGCTAAAAAGGCATTTTTAGCTTCAGCCATTTGCACTGCTGAAAACCGGTCTCAGGGTCACTTTCGACTATATAGAGAGTTTACTGGCGAGCCTTCGGCAGCTAGCGTCCCAGTAGATGCAGGCATCGCCAAGGGCATTGTTGGCTTCTTTGATGATAAGATCAAGCTGATCAGGGACTCCATTGCAAAGAACTTAAGAGCCCCATTTTGGACTGTTGCTGAGAACCCTCAGGTCCGTTTATTAACCTCCACCTTACTAACATCTCCAACCTGAGAGCAGGCCTACTGGAGATGAGACCCTCCTCGTCACGGCAGGACCCTATACTTACTCCTGTAGTGAAAAAAGTAGCTGATCTTATTGCTCCTGCTCTGTCCACAATGGTTAATGGTAGTTTAGTCTTGGGATTTTTCCACACTTACTGGAAACATGACATCACCGATTACCAAGAAGATAGTGGCAACCCAGATAAGCAACCACATCGAGAACCACAACACCCTGGACCCATCCTAATCAGGGTTCAGACCGAAACACTGCACTGAAATGGTGATTGTCTCACTCTGGGATGACCTAAAAACACAAACGGATGACAAGGGAGCAGCGGCGCTTCTCCTGCTGGATCTATCCGCCGCCTTTGACACAGTAAACCATCAAACCCTGACAGCAAGGCTGGAAAACATAGGAATCTCCGGAACCTGCAAAGAATGGATAACAGACTTCCTGACAGACCGAGAGATCAGAATCTCATCCCCTCCACACATCTCAGACCCCTTCTCCCACAAACTTGGAGTCCCTCGCGGATCACCGCTATCCCCCATCCTATGCAACATATACCTCAGCCCCCTCTGGGAAATCATCAGGAAACACAAGCTCACATCCTACAACTACGCCGATGACACCCAAATCATCTGGAAAATAAACAAAGATCCGAACACCCCAAGCCCAGACCATCATCAACTGCTTAAGGAAAGTGGCGAAATGGATGGCGTGCAACCACCTCCTCTGTCTTCCGGGGAAGACAGAACTCATCACCTGCGGGAAGAAAGAACTGATCCCGTACCCGTTCCCATGGTCAACTGAACTAGGGCCCCCCCCAACAAAGAGTGGCCAGGCCAAAAGCCCGGGAACAATCATCGACAACTCACTGAACCCGCTAAAAAACACCAAGGAGACATCTAAGAAATGTTTCCATATTCTCAGGCTCCTCCAAAAGATCTTCCCGCTTCTGAACTATCAGCAGAAAGTCTCTGCAATCACGGCACTGGTCCTAAACAGGCTAGACAGCAGAAACGCCATATACGCAGGCGCCGCCCAATCATCGATTAACGTCCTGCAAAGAGTACAAATTGCAGCCGCAAGGCTCAACACCAGAACCCCCAGAAGGGAACACATCACCCCAGCTCTCATGGGTCTACATTGGCTACCCATAAGCCACAGGATCACCTTCAAAATCCTGGCCCTAACACATCAAACACTCCACGCAGGTGCCCCAGACTACCTACGAAGAAAGATTAAGATCAGGAACAACACAAGGCCACTCCGAAACTCCCATGAGATCCGTTTAGAAATCCCCAAGGTCAACACCACCAGATGGGGCATGGCCAGTTTCTCATTCCAAGCCCCTAAACTATGGCACCTATGCCCAGCATCACGGACTGCCCTTTGTTCAAGAAGAAAACCAAAGCCTGGCTGTTCATCAACAACAACGACAGCTAATCAACCCCCTCTCCCCTCCAGAATCATGACCGCATAGCATACTAGCATACCACCCCAGCGACCCTAGCAACACGCCGGGCCAAAAGACTCGCACCAATGCGACCAAGCCCAAGGAACAGAACCCAAGAACTCCGACATCCAGAGAACGGGAAAGGTAAGAAACATTTTTCCCCACATCTATATAAGGCCCAAACAGGTCATGCCCCTTTTAGGCATTGTCGTGTGAGCGACGATATTCCACCACTCCCCAACGTCTAGTCACCCCCCTGTACTTGAGACAACACAAGAGGGGGT
>JASBQM010243597.1:0-12463 GCA_030264895.1 Desmognathus auriculatus
AGCCAGGGAGGGTCGCGCAAGGGATGGGGGTGCAGGAGGGGACCCCCTAGACGCACTAGCTGCGAATAGGGCAGGGGTACTTCCAGGCACCTAAGGACACTTAGGGGCCCACCCAGGGACCTCCCCACCTTACCATGCTCGACAGGGGTCGCTCAGGACCCCTGCAGCTTCTAGGGACACCCACGGGAGTACCCTAAACCCTAGCTACACACATACACAGCCCAGCCTAGGGGTCCATTTGGCCCCTAGCTGGTGAAAAAAAGGAAACACACACATACACCAGATGGACTGTCCTCACAGTTTGATATTAGTTCTGCTACTAACTCATGGGCAAAGGGAACAGCTGAAAAACCTGCTCTAATTAATGCTGGTTCGTTTGATCTCTCTGTTAATCCTAAACTCTCTCCAAATCTGTTCTCTATCTATAATGGTGAAAGTTTCTCTTTATCTAAGTTGTGGTTTTGGAATGTAGCAGGTCTGAGGAATTTTCTTGCTGGCAATAGTTTTCCAGAAGATGTCTTGGCTATTTGTCTACAAGAGATGTGGGCAACTGATCCGGTTGACGTAGAGGGCTATAGGTCTTTCTGTACTAATGCACTCCCTGCAGTATCTGGTCATGCTAAAGGGGGAATGGCCATCTTTGTTAATACCAGGCACAAAGGGAAAGTTTGCCTTCATCCGGTAGATAAAAATAACATCCAAATGTTAAGTCTGTTTCTTAATTCTCAATCTGTTCTGACAATCTTAAATGTTTATTTTACTCCGTGGGAGGATAAAACACTTTCTATTTTAGAGGACCTCCAGGTCCTAGTAGAAAAGGCTTCTGTTTTGTTTGACAAAACCAAATCCCATGTGCTTATGATAGTAGGAGATTTTAATGCAAACATTGGTATGAAACAGCTTAATAACCACGACCCGATTCTGGACGATCTATGGGGGATCCCTCAATATAAATCTTTAACTGCAAGATCTAGTCATCACAGGTTGGCGATTTTTAATTTTATGGATCTACATGCTCTGAGATGTCTAAATGGCCGCCGGCCGGGTGATGAGTGGGCAAAAAGTACCTTCAAAAGAGGTTCGCTGTCATCGCAAATTGATTTCTTTTGGGTCTCAGGTGCCTCCTGGTCTCAATTTCAGGACTTTAGTATACTAGATTCGATGCATAGTGATCATAAAATACTTCAGGCGTTCTTGAAAGGAGTAGCTGCTTTTGCCCAGGGCGCCACTTCCATACAGGATCCAGCTTTATCCCAAGGCCCTCTTGAATGTTTTTCCAACCGTAGAGCTCTCACCTGGTCGGATTCGGTTGATAACCAGGTAAATCTTTTTATAACTTCCCGGCTAGATGATCTTTTGTCTCCTCTGGCCAATGATAGCCTTGATGTGCATTCTATGGTGCACCTTTGTGACAAATTTTGGGGTGGGCTTTCATCCGTGATATCAAGTTCAATCAAGGTAAATCAGGCAAAGAACCACGCAGATGCCGAGTGGTTTGACGAATCTTGTAAAGAGGCTAGACTTACCCTACGTCAGACCCAACTGGAGAAGCCTGTTAATCCCGCGAAAGCTCGCTTAAAAAAGCTGGCTTATAAAAAAGCCATAAGTAAAGCTAAAAAACTCCATCAGGCCGTTTACTGGACCAAAATAAAAAAAGCTGCTGAGGATGGGGATCCTAGGTCTTTTTGGGTTGCTGTGAACTCTGCTTTTAAGGGTAGCCACATATCCCGCATTGAAGACCTTTCAATTCTTCCCTCCAGCTGGGTGGATCATTTTTCTTCTCTATATGATTCTATCATCCTAAGCCCCCTTTCAGCCGCCTTAGCTGATGTAGGTTCTAAATTTCCAATAGATTTATGTATTTCTCCCAAAAATGTGGAGCAAGTGCTAATGAAGCTGAAAAAAGGTAAAGCACCGGGAGCTGACAAAATTAGACTTGAAGTTTTCTTAGACAACAAATCTTTTTGGATTCCTTTCTTAACCGGATATTATAATGCGATCCTAGCCAGCCACCAATTTCCAGCCAACTGGCGGCGGTCGCAGATCGTTCCGATTTACAAAAAGGGCTCCCAAAGTGACCTGGCCAACTATAGGCCCATATCGTTGATTCCAAGAATTTGCAAAATATTCTGTATGATCATTGGTATTTTCCTAGATGACTGGATTCAGCTTGGTAGCCATATCTCCCCCCTCCAACTGGGATTTACCGAGGGACTTGGTGTTCACGATAAAATTTTAAATCTTTACTTGATTACTTCCAAATACATCCATCCTAAAAGGCGAAACAGTGTACGTAGCCTTCATGTACCTGAAGACTGCGTTTGACACGGTAAACCATTTCAAACTCTGGGAGATGTTAACACACAAGGGACTAGATGCTGCCTTGATCTCTGTTTTGCGTGCCCTATACTCTCATTTAGAGGGCGAGGTGGTGATAGTCCAAGGCTCTCGGATCACTAACAAGTTTCCGATAAAGAAAGGAGTCAGGCAGGGGTGTCCACTGGCCCCTAAATTATTCAATCTGTACATAAATGACCTCTGTAATCATTTGACTGCCCTTGAGTGTGATACCCCGAAGGTTGGTGGGGTATCAGTTCCAATATTGCTCTATGTGGACAACTGTGCCCTACTTGCCCGTACTCCAGCTGCCCTACTGAAATTGATTAACTGTTATGTTACCTTCATGTCCAGTTTGGACAGGCGGGTAAATGAGCAAAAATCTGGGGCCATGGTTTTCCGACGATGGTCTACCCGTTTAAAAAAAAGGAGCCTACCTTTTGGATTAATAGTAAAAAAATGCAAAATGTGTCCAATTTTAAGTACCTGGGTGGTGTCTTTTCCCCAAACCTCTCGTGGAATCTAATGACTCAGTCTTGTGCTCAAGCTATGTCATCCTCTGCACAGGCTCTGATTAAATTATCAAATGTAGCAAAGTTAAATGTTTTCAAGGAGGTTTTGGAGATTTACAAACTAAAGTCAAGAGCCCAGGGTTTATTCATGGCAGAAATTTGGGGGTCATCCAACACGGATCTCATTGAAAAATCTGAAAGACGGTTTCTTTCTGGCCTTTTGGGTATTCCACGCACAACAGCTGCCCAGCTATTATATAAAGAATCTTGCCTGTCTCCAATCCAGTTCTCTATTCAGGTCGCCCCTTTTGTTTATTTTTGTAAGATAGCCAACAGAAAAGTCACTGATTTCACAAGAAGGATGGTCGTGGTTAGTGTTCTGCACTCTACCTCCATAGGTAATCCGTGGTTAAAAGGTATAGAAAAACATAGTAGATATCTCAATCGGTCTCTAAATGATATCCTGAATAATCCTACGTCCAGCTCAGAGCTAGCTGATATGAAGACCTCTCTGCAAAGTTTGATGCTGAGCGACTATGAGGATATTGGGATGTCTAAGAGTTCTGTATGTGAATATTTACCCCTTTCCACACCCTCACTCCCTTTGTATCTTACCATCTCGATGACCCCAATGGCGCGTAAACTTCTGACCAGGTTCAGGTTGTCTTTGTTGGTAAATAGTGACCTGAACGTGAGATTTAAGACCAACCAGAGTGATAGTAACTGCCCTTGTGGGGCAGGTTTGGAAAATCTAATACACTTATTGTTTTTTTGCCCATGCTTTGAGGCCCCGAGAAAAAAACGGTTTTACCATTATGTAGAGATCTAGGCTTTCGCAGGTTGCCACCCTTGTTGACCTATCTCAAACAACTATTGGAGATCAGAGTTATTTTTGCATTAGAGCGCTATTTTAGGGCCTGCAATAAGATCTGCAGGCAATCAAACTGGCCAGATGTATTTATATCCATGTTTTCAAAACACACGGCCGTTGATTCTAATGTTGTCTATTAATTTTATTATGCATTGATATTATTTGCAGCCATGCCAGCCTGCTTATGTTCTAGTCTCGATCATTGTACAGTAATCAAAATGTATGACTTGACAGTTTTGTATCGTTTTAATTTTTGTATTTTGTTGTTTGCATGTTTTTTCGCTTTTTGGAACTGGTGTTCTAATAAAATTTGTTTTTTTTACTTTACTTACTTTATCCACTGTACTCTGCAGAACATAAAAAGAATAACAATGTATCTTGCGCCATAGGGATTGTCACAGCACAAAATGGATGCAGCCAGGGAAGAAAATCAATCGCCCAAATCATGTATTATTAAACAGCTATAAATCTAAACATGAGTGCAATTCCATTCAAGTGACAAAGAACACTTAAAATAAAAAATAAAAGTGATAAAAGTCGTGGACTGAAGTGTCCCTTTAAGCACAGGAATATGAGGCTTTCGTCGACAGGCAAAGTCATGTTTGGCCAAAATGAGACGGTACAACCTCCAACTTGGCTGAACTATTACAGTAATTTTGCTCTTTCAAGCTCAAATCTTTGTCAAGCTTCAGCTAAGCCTCCTTTTTTCCTAGGTACTGCTTTAACAGGCCCATGATATTCTCCTCTCGGTAATAATGCTTAAAGGCAAACAACGGACTAAATGGCAGTCCACCACCGCACACGAGATGATTGACTGACAACTCAGTGTAATTCTTCAATCCAATTTATATAGCTTTGATAAAACGATACGGCAATTAGACTTTGTATAAATCAAATAGTATAAAGAAAACATCAACCCTTGCAGTGCATTCAATATTGTATAAGTGAATACATACATATACCCCCTAAACAAGTGACTGTAACAATGTCCAGAGGCAGAAACACAACCACTTATTCCTGTACTGGGAGCAAGTGGAGTCCTTGAGCACTGTTCTGATGACGCAAAGGTTTTCTTCAGAGAGATTGTACTGGGCTAAGGAAAGGTCCTCAGGTGGAGGACAATCCCGTTCTGCTGGCTCAAAAGGTTGTTCCTATCTGGGATACTCCGGGGGGTTGAGCTTGACGGGCAGGAGGTCCAAGAACCAAATGCGGTTCAGCCACAATGAGGACAGCAGCACGATCCTGTACTCTTGAGTCTTGTGGAATTTGAAGATTACTTTCTGCAGCAGGCGAAAGGGAGGGACGCATACACAAAAAGGTGGTCCCATGGTATTAGAAAGCCATCTCCCAGGAGTCCTTCCCTCTCCCCATCCACAATGCATAGATGTGACACTTCTTATTTGTTTGAGATGCAAACAAGTTGATCCAAGGCACACCTGTTTGTTGGAAAACCCAATACAGCACCTCCTGGTGAACTTCCCAGTCATGAGCTGTGGATGTTCTCTGGATCAGCCTATCTGTAATCACATTTAGATTGCCCTGAATGTGAGTGGAAACAAGATGTATGGAATTATGCCTTGCTCACTCCCACAAAGACAGTGGTAAAGTGCACAATGACTTGGAGCGGGTGCATCACTGTTTCTTACGGTAGTACATTGATGGGGTGTTGTCCATGTACACCAATATTGTCTTGACCTTCATGCAAGGGAAAAAAGCTTTCAAGGCCAAAATTTTGTTTTCAGTTCCTTGCAGTGGCCTCAGTAAGAAGACAAGATCTTGCTGAACCTTATCTGGAAACCAGGGCCAGCTCAATGTTTTTTGCCGCCCTAGGCTAAAACGTTTTTTTGCCACCTCTCTCCCCTATTATATTAAACAAATATATATTTCTGGTGATACGCACCTGCATTGCGCCGGAACTCGATAAATCTGTAATGCATGTCGACCCTCCTGCCAAAGGGAGGAGTCAGGCCAGGCAGATTGTGGACCCATCGAATCTGGGCATGGGTAAATTTCCTGTGTATTTTAAATTTAATAGGGGATTGCGGTATTTAAGGGGGCGTGTGGTAAGGTGGGGTGAAGGAGAGTGCCTGTGAGGGGGTACGTGTGCCGATTCGTGAGTGGGTTCAGGAGTGCTTACCTTGCCCCGCTTGTAATTCAAACATTTTCTTACTGCTCTCTAAAGAGGAGCCAACGTCAGGCCATAGCACAACACACCATGCTTTGATGGCTGGGAAGCACGTTTTCACTTCCACGCTTCCCACAAAGTCGTTAAAGCATTTAGCCCCTCACCCCTTGTTCAGGCCTTTGAAGGGCATGAACAGGGGGTAAAGGGCCAGATTGCCTCGGTTGGCTTCTGCTCCCTGTACACGTTTTCATTGCACGTACAGGGAGTTCAATGGGAGCCCCACCAGCCAGCAGGCCTGCTGCCCATTAAGAACAGCCATGCTCCCATGAGCGTGGAAGTTGCACAGCACAGCTTTCACACTTGCTTTTATTTTTTTTTAAAAAGCAAAACTACTGCGGCGGCGGCAGCAGGGTAATCCGTCCCTGCTGCTACCGTTTTCATCATTTACCCTGTCTGCTGCAGATGCCGGAAGTGGATGGAGACCCAGGCCGCCGCAGGATTACAAAGGAAAGATTATTTTATTTATTTTATCCTTTTCCTCTTTTTTTAAAAATGTTTCCTTGCATCCCCCCCGAATTAATCCCTGCACTCTGCCTCCCCGCGCGCCCTTTTCCCCCTCCTCCCCAAATGGTCCCTCCCTACCCCCTGTTCTAAGCCCGCTTTACTAAACGGGCGTAGAACGTCTGTGGATTTTGCCCAGTGTCAGCAATTACAGTTGTTATTATCAGAAGGCGTTAGAGAACAGCATGGTCAGAACAGCATAGGCTAATAGTCCTAGTTCATCTCTCACTTGATTGGGAGGTGGACTGGAAGTGTGATAATATATATGGCTTGCTGATTCTTCGCTTCAGTTGTAAAAATAGACACAATGGGGCAATCTCACATTGTCTTTTGTACAATGTTTATATCAATCCTAAGGTGGTAAATGTGAAAAGCCCTTGGCTGAAAGCTATTTTCGAGCCTATGATTGATACCAGAGACCAGTTTCCTGATGATGTGTCCTATTTGTATTGAGGGAATTTAATATGAAATTACTCTTCCCAAATAAAGGGTTCGAAGAAATTCATCAAGCATATAATATAGCCCCTTTGTGGTTTGATCATAGTAAAATAACTACATCGATTAGGGTATCTCAGTATGTGTCCACCTTTTTTGCGGGCTTAATGATTTGTCAGCTAAATGGAAGAAATGAATTGGATTATCCACCAAAATTCACTTGTACGCAAAGTTCTAAGGGTTCAAAATCATAGACTATATTTGTGCTTCTATTGAACATTGGTTTCTAGTATCAGAGTTTTAGATTATTGAAACCATTTATAGTGACCATAATGTTTTATGGTGTAAATTTCAAATTTATGCCATGAACAAAGGCATCACCGATTGTAAAGCAATAACTCAAAAAGGTCTGAATAAGATCAATTGGCAGGCATGTGGGATTGATAATGTAAAGGGTTTGGGGGAGAAATGTATAAGTGAATCAAATGATAGTGTTCATATATTTGCCAAACTTGAAAATAATATGCATTACATTAATTTGAATATTGCAAGTAACATCCGTTACACAGGGGGAAAAATGAAAAGTTGGTATGATGAGAGTGTAAAAGTACGAAACGCTGGTATTGGGGCGAAGAACGGAAAATGAAAAATTCAGGGCTCTATGATGACATTGATAAGAGGAAGTTCAAAAATGAATACTCTCATTTTCTACCAATGAAAAAGAAAACATACCAAGAAGCAAATTGGGAAGAGTTAATTCATAGTCTTACTGCCAAGAATCCAAAAATGTTTTGAAGACAAGTTGCACAAGGCACAAGTAGTAGTGACTACACTATTCCTGTTTCACATATATTTGAAGTGAAATGGATTAACCATGTTTGTGATCTATATGGGTCTAAAGGTAGCTGTGAAAATTAAATTTAAAGGCTGTTGTAAGTGAGCTGGTACCCCCTATAGGTGCTCAGGAGATAGTGAGATCTATCAAGTCAATAAACCTCTCCCGTGTCCCGGGACCATATGGCATTTCCCCAGCTATACTGCACATCCGTCCTGAACACTGGATGACCCTGTTGCACCCGACTTTTAATTATGATATTGAAACCCAACCAATACCTTACAGTTGGAAAGGGTTCCATCTCATTCCTATCTATAAGAAAGGGAGGAAAGACTGCACGTCATCCTACCAGCTAGTAGCAATGTTGGATGCCGCTGGAAAAGCATTTACTAAAATGGTATTAAATTCTCGGAATGAGTGTGTAGAGACAAATAACTTACTGCATAACACGAAAGGAGGGTTCCAAGCAAATTGTTAGACAGCAGACCAGTGTTTTGCTCTACAGTACATAGAGGCTAAGACTGTGGAGGAAAATAAACACCTGTATTGCTGTTTCAGCAACTTTAGCTCCACATTCGATAAAGTTTGTAGAAATACACGTTGGAGGAAGTTACATAGACTTGGGATATCCCCCTTCTATTAAATGTATTAATTGAGCTTCATTCCGAAACGTGGGCTAGAGTCAGGTACACTGACTTCAGCCTATTGTCTAGGAAAATACCTACGGCTGATCGTTTGAAACTTAGCACCCTTGTTGTTCAATCTATACGTTGCTAACCTTACTGAGCACTTTGCACTTTAAGTGACTTTCCACCAAAAATTGGCAATTTGCAGATCAGAGTGAAGATCAGAGTGATCTCGGGCTGAAGCCCAATTAAAATTGGGCTTCAGCGAAAGCTAAAGGCTTTGACAACATATACTGAAGAAAATGCCTTGAAAATGAATGTAGCGAAAACAAAGGCTATGTGTTTTTCAACTAGGAACTGCGGGAAAAGCTGGTTCATTAATGGCGTAAGGGTAGAAACAGTGAACAAATTTAGATACCTTGGATTGTTATTTAAATATAATCTGCGTTGGAGTGCTCAGATTAGTAGTGCTGTTATGAAGGGCAAACAAATTGGTGGCGCATTATTGAAGTTCGATAGATTGTATGGTAACTACGCTCTTGAAGGCCTTATGAAAGCCTTTAAAAGCAAAACTTCCCCTATAGTGCTGTACGGCGCAGAAGTGTGGGGTGCTGCCAATTGTAAATCCCTTAATGCAAAAGATAGCTTTATTTGGAAACAAGCCATACGACTGCCCCCTTCCAGCACTGTTCATGCTACTCACATGGAACTCAATCTAAGTGCAATGGAAGTAGGTCCTGCTAGAGAACGCTTCTTGTATCTTTGTAAGTTACAATGTAAGGAGTATATTTAGATTTCTAAATTGTGTCTTATGCAATTGCCACCTCTGGTATGGCTGGGTGCCTCCCTGACAGCCACATACCCTTATGGATCTGGGACTAAGGGACCGAGCCTACAGTTTTACAACCCAAGACTCGCAGGACCATTTAATTCTATCGCTGGATGGTCTGTTGGTCTGCCCCAGAACCAGGAACTTTTTCTAAATGCGGGCATGCCCTGTAACAGACGGGGCCTTTGCAGCTTCAAGAACTCAGTAATCTGAGGATGGTTTCAGAGGCAAGCGACACCGAAAGCAGAAAATGGTGGCCAATCGTTACAGTCGATCCGTGGGATGTCATCTCCAGCAATGCTGCCAGGAATTATGGTGATGCCTCCTGATACTTATACACAGACAATGGACAACCACGGAGTCCCTTATGGCAGCATAAGCTTTGGTTATTTTGTAAATCCTGTGGGGCAGCCGCTGAAGTGTTTGATTTATATTTAAGTGTTGTCTTTATTTACTTTTTTACAAGTTTTACAAGACAATAGAAAATGCATTTAAAATAGGCACGGGATGTTAAGCTCATGGGCATATCCCTTAGCAAAATGACCATTAAGTAATCCCAAACGTAGCTTAACAAAAATACGCAGAATAAATGGAGAAGTACAGTTTAGCAGATATTCTTCAAAACCCCTATGAGTCTTCGCTTCACCATAATACTTCAAGCTCCTTAATGATTTGCAATGGGAAAACAGACGTGCAAAATGATTAACCTCAACAACTTCCTTCCAACATATACCAGATAGATGCATAATCTCAGATTCAGAAGAACCTAGAGGGAATCGGATGTTGTGAATTCGACATAGGGACTCTAGATTAGCCAGATAGTTACAGGATGAACTGGCTTCATATGCCCCTCTTAACCCTAAGGTGGCAAGTGACGGTGGTTTTTTTAGAAGGGTCTTGCGCCAAAAGTTAAGGGTCCTGAGCTCGACCACCGCTATAGAAGATTGAACATCTAAATCAAGCAACAAAGGGGCCAAAGGGGAGGAGGATGGCAGTTGAAACATCATTTTCCAAAAAACACCATCCCAGGCCGCAAGTTTAGCCTCACAGTTAAAAAAAAAGTTTAGCCTCACAGTTACTCGCCCAGATTTCACTAGCGTATAAGAGTGTGGCTTGCCATTTGCTTTTAAAGATGGTTTTTAAGGTAGAAACCCCGGAATTCGTTAACACATTTCGTATTTTGATAAGGCCTGCTGCTAAGCCTTTTGCCTCTAAATTAATTTCTGCAATGTGCGTTTGCCAAGTGCAATCATGGCTAAATGTGACCCCCAAGTATTTGTATGTTTTAGTGCAGGCTATAAGCCCGGCTGGGGACGAAAAACTTCGTGCCAAAGTTTTTTTGCCAAAAGGCAAAATTTGAGACTTAGCACAATTTATTTTGAGGTCATTTGCGGAGCAATACTCGCATAACTTGGTTATGGACGCGCAAAGACCACCAAATGTGAGGTCCAACAGGACCGTGTCGTCCGCATATGTCAAGATCTGTACCTTGGTAGTGCCTAACTTGGGGGGAACTGCCGTGGAATGAATTATAGCCTGAGGGAGGTCTGCAATGAACAAATTAAACAAGAGAGGGGCCAACACACACCCTTGCTTCAGGCCCAAGGTGGTTGGAATTTTTTTGGAAATTTCGTTTGAAGTGCCATATCTAATTTGTACCCAAGTGTCGGAGTACAAAAGATAAATGGCACGAACCAACGACTCTTTCACCCCCAAGCTTAGTAGTTTCTGCCACAGCCTTATCCTGCATATCTTATCAAAGGCCTTTTCAAAGTCGAAGTGTTTGATTTAAAATAGGAGTTGGGCGCTGATCAGGGTCGCCCGACCATGGAAGCTGGTAAGAGACACATGCATGTTCCAAAGGTTTTAAAAGTGTCCAAAAGCAAATTGTCCCATAGGCGGGTGGAGGGTAGTGGTAAATACATGAATGTCACAGTGTATGGGCCGGTGGGGGATGTTGGAAATGTGGCAAAGTATGTGGGTAATCCCCCTGCCAACAATGTGACATGTTTGAACGAGGAAATGCATTTGGGGGAGGGTGTTGTTGCTCAGGCAGATATGGGGAAATCAATCTGGGTTGTACACAGCGGTTAGAACTGATGGGGTCGTTAAATATAGTGATCTAAATACATCTCACAGCGTTTGTGTCGGGGTCATGGAAAGTGAAGGGTATTCGCTCCATCCGGTACAGAACCACTATCAGAGCACGCAGCCCGATACCGCAGATGCCTATGAAGATGTAACGCCTTATCAGTCTGCAGAAGAGGGTGATCTTTCTGTGCAGGACCCAACCAGTGAAAGCACAAATGTCAGGGTGGTTGAGGGAACTGATTATATGGATGAGAAGTTAGACTCCAATAATAACATTAAACATGCGCTGAAAGTTGTAAGACAGGAAGTGTCTACGTTTATACTCCCAGAGACCCTCTAAAACTACGCCCCTAATGAGCAGCCTGCAGAGGTCCCTGAGGCGTTAGCCCGCTAACGATACGTCTGTCACAGACTGTGTGGGGCAGTTAGATAAGGCAGCTGTAGCATATGGGAGCACCCTATGGCCATGTGCTTGTATTTATATATTTATTTACTTATTCAACTAGGTAACCCAGCACAGAGGGTGCTCTTTCACTTGGTGTTGAGGTGCTGTAAGGGAATCTTGGCTTCCAAGGTGGGGAGGGATCTGGGAAGGTAAAACAGGAGATGATTGGTTGAACGAAGGGGTCAGGGTCAAACACAAGGCCGGGTGGACAGGCAGGCGCTATAAAATGACTGACTATGGCGTCCTACCCATGGCATCCAAACAGCCAAGGACGGACAGCTAAGACTGATTATTGCAACTTTTATGCATGCATGCAAGTTGCGGAATAGACTTCACGCAAAACATCAGCAGCGTGATGCTGCTGATGCGTGCGGAAGTCTTTTCCATAAGAGATGTCCACAGCATCGAGGGTTGGCAGCCTGTATTTCAAAAATGAAATACAGGCTGCCGCCGCAGCTTTAACCAGGTAAGTGCGAGGAATGGTGGGCGCCGGGGGGAGGGGCTATTTATGTGGAGATCTCTGGAAGCGGAGTTCTCCTTTATGTACCTGATTGATGGATAGAAATGTAACAGATTTTTTAAAATTAGTTGCTATTAAAGTTAGGAAGAAATAAGCGATTGAAACGACAAATAGGGCCTGCATGGAAACATATAGGCGCGACTATAGGGGGAGGAACGTGGGCAACTGAGCCTTCTATTATAAAGAATTGCACATTAGATTCAGCCTTTGAACAATACATATGCTAATATATGGCCCTGTAGAGAAAGGTGACATTTGGAAACACCTGAGCACTAG
>JASBQM010254674.1:0-12395 GCA_030264895.1 Desmognathus auriculatus
TGGATACGAGGCACATGGGGCCTTCCTCGGTGTCCGCCACGTTGGAAGCGTTGACCTGTAACACAAACCTGGGTTTGTGATCGTCGGGCTCTTTGGTGACCGTGTTGCATGTTAGTTCGTCACTTTGATCTTCCCTTTCTTGTTCTTCTATCGCGTTGCATGATTTCTTCTTCTGTTCTCGGGCCGCCTGGCACACTTTGGCGTAGTGCCCGCGTTTCTTGCAGAACGAGCAGTGCGCGTCCCACGCCGGGCACGCATCATCGCTTGCGATGTGTTCCGTGGATCCGCATCTGTAGCAAGGTTTGGGCCTCCCTTTGTTTTTGCTTGCACTTGGGGCCTCTGTTTTGTTGCCTTGCCTGAATGTGCGTGGTTTGGGGCGTATCGCTTGGACTTCCCCGCCCTTGGGCTCCTCTTTTATTTTCATGGTCTGAAGCCTGGCGGTGGTGTGTTCCAATCTCTCCACGATTTTTTCTAGCTGGTCGAGGTCTAATCTGTCCTGCATTAAGCATTTTTCCTGTATTCTTGTGTTGGACGTGTGGCCTACAAATACGTCTCTTATCATGTCGTCGACCATGTTCCCATATTCGCAGGAGGCCGCCAGGGTGCGCAAAGCGATGAGATATTCTTGCGCGGATTCCCCGCTTAGTTGGGCCCTCGTGATGAAATGGTGTCTTTCTACCAGTATGTTGGTTTTTTCCCCAAAGTGTCTCTGTAGTTTTCCCAAAGCCGTTTGGTACGGATCTGCCGCTTGCCCTTCTACCTGCGGTGCTGGGGGTAGGTGGTCGAGCATGTCCAGACCCGCCGTTCCCAGGCAGTGTTCTAGCATTGAAAGCTTCCTGCGGGTTGAGAACCCTTCCCCTCCCATGGCCTCCAGGTACGTTGTGAATTTTCTCCTCCATAATGTCCACCTCACGGGCGGCTTACCCGGATTTTCCAAGAATGGGGGTGGTTGGGTGATGGATGCCATTAGCTCGGTCGGCCGTTCGTCTTGGTTTGAAGCCTGCTGCTTGTCGGTGGTCTCGTCGTCGGAAGATGCTGCGTCCTCCTCTTCCTCTTTCTTCACCCGGATGGATGGCGCTCCCCTCCCTGATCCCGGTGCAGTAGCCAGTTCCTCTTGGCCCGCCGTGATGCCCAGCATGCGCGGTGGGGGCGCTCAGGGTGTGGGTTGTGTGGCACTGCTCTCTGGCCTGGCAGCTCTCCCTTCCACTTGGGCCTGAGGCGGCTTGGCGTGAGCCTGTGGGCGCCTGTGGGGCTCCGGCGCAGGCGTATGGGCTGCCGCCTCCCTCTGTGGTGTGGGAGCGGCGGTGTGGGGCTGCTGGGCCCGGCGTGCGCGCAGGCGCCCTGGGGGTACCTGTAGTGTGGAGCGGTCCCGGGGCCGCGTGTGCGGTGACGGTGGCGGTCCGGGGCGGTGCACGCTGCGGCACTCGGCGTGCGTCTTCCTCTTCCGCTGGATGCGGGTCTCGGGGGGCGGATGCGCGTCCATGGTTCCCCGTCCGATCCTCGTCGCCACTTTGTTCCTATGTAGGAACTGGAAGGATGCACGGAGCCGGCAGGTACGTGTGTTCTCTTTATTCGCCAGTTACAAAGATGGCGCCTTGCGCCCTTGCCCCGGAACTTCCTCCCCGCTCCCTCCACCCCTTCCGGTCGCAGCCGGAACTCCCAGGATGCAACACATCTCCCTTCCTTGGCAAGCGATGGTGAAGCCCGGGGTGTCAGTCCATGATGTAATCTCTGAATCGGGTGGGTAGCCTTGAAGTTCTGCGTGGGGCTTGGGCCCCTTCTGGTGGAATTTCTGGTGGGATTCCTGGTGGTTCTCAGGTGGTGCCCCCAACGTCCCGCCTTCTGCCGGGTTGGCTGTGGCCGCCTGACTGTTCTCGCTCCCCCCCCCTCCGTTCTCTACTGTCTCCCAGTCATCGTTCTCTACACTCTCTCCGGGACGTGATTCTACTCTTCCGCTGTTATCCCTCACCACCACGTCCATACTCCATCTTTTCCCGTCTACTGTTGTGATGTGCTTTAGGCCTACCTCTTTGATGACAAAGGGTCCTATGAATTTACTCTCTCCTTTCTTTACTCTCCATGGTGCCTTTATTTTAATGGTGTCGCCTGTCGCCCATTCTTTGGGTTGCACGACGGCGCGTCTTTCATCGAAATTTCTCTTGTACTTGGCCTGATTGGCTGTGTACGCTTCCCTCACTCTCCCCCAGTCTACTTCTACCCTGCTATCCTCTGACATCCACGCTGGGCGGAGTGCGCCCCTCTCGGATCTGCCCCGCATCATTTGGAAGGGACTGTACCCTACTATCTTGTTGGGGCTGGTGCGGACACCCCACATCCATGAGAGTATGTTGGTCTTCCAATTCTCCCCGCTTCTAAGGGACAGTTGAAGGTTTTCCTTCAGGGACCTGTTCAGTCTCTCCACCATTCCATTGCACTGGGGGTGGTAGAGAGAGGTGTATTTGTGGGTTATGCCCATGCTTTTCAGGAATTCCTTCATCTCTAGTGATGAGAACTGGACCCCGTTGTCGGTGATGAGGTATTTGGGCGCCCCTTCCCTGGCGAATACGCTTCTGAGGAAGTGGATGACGGTGCCCGTGTCTATCTTGGTGGTGAATTGAACCTCCGGCCACTTGGACGTGTAGTCTATCATGGTGAGGGCATACATCGGTGTGTCGCCTAAGGTGCTAAAGGGCCCCACTATGTCCATCCCGAGTGTGTCCCACGCTTGGCCGGGCACGGGTATGGGCATGAGGGGCGTTTTCCTCACGACTTCGGACTTGTCGCTCAGGCTGCACGCTCTGCATTCCCTCACACATCTTTCGGCGTCCTTGTCTACGCCTACCCACCAGAACGCTGCTCTGATGGTTCTTTTGAGGGCGCTGATGCCTTTGTGGCCTTCGTGCGCTAGTGACATTATTCTGGCCTGCAATTTACCTGGCACCACTAATCTGTCTGCTCGCATTAACACCTTTCCTAGTGTGCTCAACTCCTCCTTTACGCTCCAATATGCCTTGATGTCTTCGTTCAAGGATTTGCTGGACTTGGGCCAGCCTTTCCTGCAATACTCAGCTACGCGCTTGAAACTATCATCGCCTTCGCAGGCGCTGATCCACTCCTCTTCACTGATTGCGGTCATCCCT
The DNA here is from genome assembly GCA_030264895.1 of Desmognathus auriculatus. Lineage (NCBI taxonomy): Eukaryota > Metazoa > Chordata > Amphibia > Caudata > Plethodontidae > Desmognathus > Desmognathus auriculatus. Next base: position 3,141 of record JASBQM010254674.1, read on the forward strand.
AGGCTCTTTAGCGCCTGCTGTTCTTCGTCCCTTTCCTGCAGAGGCACTACGTTCTGCACTGCTCTATTCTCTCCCCTGGGCAATCGCGACATGCAATCGGCCTGCTGGTTCCTTATCCCCGGTACGTATTCTATCTGGTATTGGTAGTCTAGTAGGCGGTGGTACCAGTTCTCTATTCTGGGGGTGGCCCTGGCCGAACCCTTCGTGGTCAGTAGGCCAACCAGGGGTCTGTGATCTGTGCGCAGGACGAACGGGGCACCCCATAGGAAGGTTCTGAAGTGTGTGACTGCCCACCAGCACGCTAAGGCCTCCCTTTCGATGGTTGAGTACCTTTTCTCAGGTTCTGTGAGCGCCCTGGAGGCGAATCCGATCACCTTCTCTGCCCCGTCTTGCATCTGGGACATGGTGGCTCCGATGCCCCGCAGGCTGGCATCCGTGGTGATGAAGGTCGGGCATCCGGCGTCGAATGCGGTGAGGGAGATGGCTTCTTTTATTCCTTTTTTGATGTCTTGGAAAGCTGCGCGGCATTCCTCGGACCATTTGAATTCTGCATTCTTCCTCAGGAGGTCCCTCAAGGTGTCCGCTCTCGCTGAGAAGTTGGGAACGAAACGATGGTAGAACTCGCTGAGCCCCAGGAAAGACCTCAAGGTGTCCTTGTCCTCGGGCTCCGGGGCCTCCTCGATCGCCTCGATCAATGAGGGGCTGGGGGTGGCGCCTTCGCTTGACACCTTGTGACCCAGGTACTGCACGGCATCGACGTTGATCTGGCATTTGGAGCGTTTCACCGTCAGGCCATGTTTCTTCAACCTCTCTAGCACCTTTCTCAGTATGGCATTGTGCTCCTCCTCGGACACTCCGTATAGCAGTATGTCGTCCTGGAAGCATAATGTTTGCGGGATTCCTTTGAGGATGATGGACATTGCTCTCTGAAACACGGCGCTGGCCGACGCCAGGCCGAAGGGCATTCTTCGATACCTGAACGCCCCCTCTGGGGTGATGAAGGACGTCAGGTGCTGGCTGTCCTCGTGCAGGGGTATCTGGTGGTAGGCCGCGCTGAGATCGATCACTGAAAAACGTTTCGCCCCGTGGATGGAGTTCAACAACTCGTGGATCTTGGGCATGGGGTGTCTGTCCACCCAGATTTGCTTATTTAGGTCCGTGAGGTCCACACACAAGCGCATGGTGTGGTCCGGCTTTGATATCAACACGATTGGGAAGAGCCACTCTGAGGCTTCGATGGGTTCAATGACGCCTTGTTTCAGCAGCTTCTCCAGTTCCGCTTTCAAGCCTTCTCTTTTTCGCATGGCAATGTCGCGGACCTTGTGGACTACGGGTACCGCGTTCCCCTTGAGCCTTATTTTGTGGGTGAAGTCTCGGAGACAGCCCAGTTCGTTGGAAAAGACTTCTGGGAACTCCTCTACTGTTTGTTCAGAGGTGCAGGTTTGAACGGTGGAGACGCATCTCTCGGTCCCCGGGCGTAGCACCATGCCCAGCGCCCCTTGGTGGGACCACCCTAGGAGGTTCTTCCCTTTCGTCGTGACGTGTACTCGGGCCTCTGTGGATCGGCCCTCGAACTCGAGGCTCACGTTGGCTCTTCCCACCATGCCTATGGATGTCCCGCCATAGCCGGTTGGGTTGATCTCTGGGGGGAAGAGCGCTGCGTCGGGTATTTGTTGGAATGTTCTTTCGTTTAACATCGTGTACGGTGACCCCGAGTCTATCAGGATCCATGTTTTCATCCCGTTGATGGACATGAGGCACATGGGGCCTTCCTCTGTGTCCGCCACGTTGGAGGCGTTGACCTGTAGCACAAACCTGGGTTTGTGATCGTCAGGCTTTTCTTTGGTGACTGCGTTGCATGTTAGTTCATCGCTTTGATCTTCTTTTTCTTGCTCTTCTATCACGTTGCATGATTTCTTCTTCTGTTCGCGGGCCGCCTGGCACACTTTGGCGTAGTGTCCGCGTTTCTTGCAGAACGAGCAGTGCGCGTCCCACGCCGGGCACGCATCATCGCTCGCGATGTGTTCGGTGGATCCGCATCTGTAGCAAGGTTTGGGCCTCCCTTTGCCCTTGTTTGCGTTGGGGGCCTCGGTTTTGTTGCCTGGTCTGAACGTGCGCGGTTTGGGGCGTATCGCTTGCACTTCTCCGCCCTTGGGCTCCTCTTTTATTTTCATGGTCTGGAGCCTGGCGGTGGTGTGTTCTAGTCTCTCCACGATCTTTTCTAGCTGGTCGAGGTCTAATCTGTCCTGCATCAAGCATTTTTCCTGTATTCGTGCGTTGGACGTGTGGCCTACGAAAACGTCTCTTATCATGTCTTCGACCATGTTGCCGTACTCACAGGAGGCCGCCAGGGTGCGCAAGGCGATAAGGTATTCTTGCGCGGATTCCCCACTTCGTTGGGCTCTTGTGATGAAGTGGTGTCTTTCCACCAGTATGTTGGTTTTCTCTCCGAAGTGTCTCTGTAGTTTTCCCAAGGCCGCCTGGTATGGGTCGGTCGCTTGTCCTCCGACTTGGGGTGCGGGGGGTAGGTGGTCGAGCATGTCTAAACCCGCCGTTCCCAGGCAGTGCTCTAGCATTGATAGTTTTCTGCGGGTGGAGAATCCTTCCCCTCCCATGGCCTCCAGGTATGTCGTGAATTTTCTCCTCCACAGTGACCACCTCACGGGCGGCTTGCCCGGATTTTCCAAGAATGGGGGTGGCTGGGTGATGGACGCCATTGTTTCAGTTATCTGTTCGTCTTGGACTGAAGCCTGCTGGGTCTCGGTGTTCTCGTCGTTGGAAGCTGCTGTGTCCTCCTCTGCTTCAGTCTTCACCCTGATGGGTAGCGTTCCTTTCCCTGGGCCTGGAGCCGCCGCAGGTTCCTCTAGGTCCGCTGCGGTGCCAGGCATGCGTGGTGCGGGTGCTCAGGGTGCCCTCTGTTGTCCGGCTGCCGTTCTGGCTCTATCCCCTTCTGTGCGCGGGTGCGCGGCCTGCGTGGTGCGTGTGCGCCGCTGCCGCTGTGCCTTGTTTTAGGGTGCCCTCTGTCGTCTCGCCTGCACACGCCTGCGTGGTGCGTGGTGCGGTGTTCAGGGTGGACGTGTGGCCCACGTGTTCAGGGTGCCCTCTGTTGCCTGGTATGGGGTGTCCTCTGTTGTCTCGCCTGCACACGCCTGCGTGGTGCGTGTGGGGGCCCCTCTCTGGGTTGGGGGGGGCGGCGGGGCCCGGTGCGCGCGGGCCTCGGTGCTTGGGGCCGGCGCCGGGTCTCACGTGTGTGCTGCTGCCGCGCGGTGCCCCGGGGGTACCTTGTTTCTGTTGCTGTTCTTCGCCGCGGCCGCGTGTCGTGGTCGGCGGCTTGCCGGTGTGCGGGCTGCGCTGGGCTTCCCGATCCTCGTCGCCACTTGGTTCCCTGTGTTGGAACCAAAGGATTCGCAGAGACGGTGAGTTGTGCGTCTTCTCTTTATTCTGCTCGTTACATGAATGCGGGTCTTCCGTTTCCGCCGGAAGTCCCTCCCCGCTCCCTCCACCCCTTCCGGTCGCAGCCGGAACTCCCCAGGATGCAACACATCTCCCTTCCTTGGCAAGCGATGGTGAAGCCCGGGGTATCAGTCCATGATGTAATCTCTGAATCGGGTGGGTAGCCTTGAAGTTCTGCGCGGGGCTTGGGCCCCTTCTGGTGGAATTTCTGGTGGGATTCCTGGTGGTTCTTCGGGAGGTGCCCCCAATGTCCTGCCTTCTGCCGGGTTGGCCGTGGCCGCCTGACTGTTCTCGCTCCACCCCCCTCCGTTCTCTACTGTCTCCCAGTCATCATTCTCTACGCTCTCTCCGGGACGTGATCCTACTCTTCCGCTGTTATCCCTCACCACCACGTCCATACTCCATCTTTTCCCGTCTACTGTCGTGATGTGCTTTAGGCCTACCTCTTTGATGACAAAGGGTCCTATGTATTTACTCTCTCCTTTCTTTACCCTCCACGGTGCCTTTATTTTAATGGTGTCGCCTGTCGCCCATTCTTTGGGTTGCGCGACGGCGCGTCTTTCATCGAAGTTCTTCTTGTACTTGGCCTGATTGGCTTGGTACGCTTCCTTCACTCTCCCCCAGTCTACTTCTACCCTGCTATCCTCTGACATCCAAGCTGGGCGGAGTGCGCCCCTCTCGGATCTGCCCCGCATCATTTGGAAGGGACTGTACCCTACTATCTTGTTGGGGCTGGTGCGGACACCCCACATCCATGAGAGTATGTTGGTCTTCCAATTCTCCCCGCTTCTAAGGGACAGTTGAAGGTTTTCCTTCAGGGACCTGTTCAGTCTCTCCACCATTCCATTGCACTGGGGGTGGTAGAGAGAGGTGTATTTGTGGGTTATGCCCATGCTTTTCAGGAATTCCTTCATCTCTAGTGATGAGAACTGGACCCCGTTGTCGGTGATGAGGTATTTGGGCGCCCCTTCCCTGGCGAATACGCTTCTGAGGAAGTGGATGACGGTGCCCGTGTCTATCTTGGTGGTGAATTGAACCTCCGGCCACTTGGACGTGTAGTCTATCATGGTGAGGGCATACATCGGTGTGTCGCCTAAGGTGCTAAAGGGCCCCACTATGTCCATCCCGAGTGTGTCCCACGCTTGGCCGGGCACGGGTATGGGCATGAGGGGCGTTTTCCTCACGACTTCGGACTTGTCGCTCAGGCTGCACGCTCTGCATTCCCTCACACATCTTTCGGCGTCCTTGTCTACGCCTACCCACCAGAACGCTGCTCTGATGGTTCTTTTGAGGGCGCTGATGCCTTTGTGGCCTTCGTGCGCTAGTGACATTATTCTGGCCTGCAATTTACCTGGCACCACTAATCTGTCTGCTCGCATTAACACCTTTCCTAGTGTGCTCAACTCCTCCTTTACGCTCCAATATGCCTTGATGTCTTCGTTCAAGGATTTGCTGGACTTGGGCCAGCCTTTCCTGCAATACTCAGCTACGCGCTTGAAACTATCATCGCCTTCGCAGGCGCTGATCCACTCCTCTTCACTGATTGCGGTCATCCCTAGGCTCTTTAGCGCCTGCTGTTCTTCGTCCCTTTCCTGCAGAGGCACTACGTTCTGCACTGCTCTATTCTCTCCCCTGGGCAATCGCGACATGCAATCGGCCTGCTGGTTCCTTATCCCCGGTACGTATTCTATCTGGTATTGGTAGTCTAGTAGGCGGTGGTACCAGTTCTCTATTCTGGGGGTGGCCCTGGCCGAACCCTTCGTGGTCAGTAGGCCAACCAGGGGTCTGTGATCTGTGCGCAGGACGAACGGGGCACCCCATAGGAAGGTTCTGAAGTGTGTGACTGCCCACCAGCACGCTAAGGCCTCCCTTTCGATGGTTGAGTACCTTTTCTCAGGTTCTGTGAGCGCCCTGGAGGCGAATCCGATCACCTTCTCTGCCCCGTCTTGCATCTGGGACATGGTGGCTCCGATGCCCCGCAGGCTGGCATCCGTGGTGATGAAGGTCGGGCATCCGGCGTCGAATGCGGTGAGGGAGATGGCTTCTTTTATTCCTTTTTTGATGTCTTGGAAAGCTGCGCGGCATTCCTCGGACCATTTGAATTCTGCATTCTTCCTCAGGAGGTCCCTCAAGGTGTCCGCTCTCGCTGAGAAGTTGGGAACGAAACGATGGTAGAACTCGCTGAGCCCCAGGAAAGACCTCAAGGTGTCCTTGTCCTCGGGCTCCGGGGCCTCCTCGATCGCCTCGATCAATGAGGGGCTGGGGGTGGCGCCTTCGCTTGACACCTTGTGACCCAGGTACTGCACGGCATCGACGTTGATCTGGCATTTGGAGCGTTTCACCGTCAGGCCATGTTTCTTCAACCTCTCTAGCACCTTTCTCAGTATGGCATTGTGCTCCTCCTCGGACACTCCGTATAGCAGTATGTCGTCCTGGAAGCATAATGTTTGCGGGATTCCTTTGAGGATGATGGACATTGCTCTCTGAAACACGGCGCTGGCCGACGCCAGGCCGAAGGGCATTCTTCGATACCTGAACGCCCCCTCTGGGGTGATGAAGGACGTCAGGTGCTGGCTGTCCTCGTGCAGGGGTATCTGGTGGTAGGCCGCGCTGAGATCGATCACTGAAAAACGTTTCGCCCCGTGGATGGAGTTCAACAACTCGTGGATCTTGGGCATGGGGTGTCTGTCCACCCAGATTTGCTTATTTAGGTCCGTGAGGTCCACACACAAGCGCATGGTGTGGTCCGGCTTTGATATCAACACGATTGGGAAGAGCCACTCTGAGGCTTCGATGGGTTCAATGACGCCTTGTTTCAGCAGCTTCTCCAGTTCCGCTTTCAAGCCTTCTCTTTTTCGCATGGCAATGTCGCGGACCTTGTGGACTACGGGTACCGCGTTCCCCTTGAGCCTTATTTTGTGGGTGAAGTCTCGGAGACAGCCCAGTTCGTTGGAAAAGACTTCTGGGAACTCCTCTACTGTTTGTTCAGAGGTGCAGGTTTGAACGGTGGAGACGCATCTCTCGGTCCCCGGGCGTAGCACCATGCCCAGCGCCCCTTGGTGGGACCACCCTAGGAGGTTCTTCCCTTTCGTCGTGACGTGTACTCGGGCCTCTGTGGATCGGCCCTCGAACTCGAGGCTCACGTTGGCTCTTCCCACCATGCCTATGGATGTCCCGCCATAGCCGGTTGGGTTGATCTCTGGGGGGAAGAGCGCTGCGTCGGGTATTTGTTGGAATGTTCTTTCGTTTAACATCGTGTACGGTGACCCCGAGTCTATCAGGATCCATGTTTTCATCCCGTTGATGGACATGAGGCACATGGGGCCTTCCTCTGTGTCCGCCACGTTGGAGGCGTTGACCTGTAGCACAAACCTGGGTTTGTGATCGTCAGGCTTTTCTTTGGTGACTGCGTTGCATGTTAGTTCATCGCTTTGATCTTCTTTTTCTTGCTCTTCTATCACGTTGCATGATTTCTTCTTCTGTTCGCGGGCCGCCTGGCACACTTTGGCGTAGTGTCCGCGTTTCTTGCAGAACGAGCAGTGCGCGTCCCACGCCGGGCACGCATCATCGCTCGCGATGTGTTCGGTGGATCCGCATCTGTAGCAAGGTTTGGGCCTCCCTTTGCCCTTGTTTGCGTTGGGGGCCTCGGTTTTGTTGCCTGGTCTGAACGTGCGCGGTTTGGGGCGTATCGCTTGCACTTCTCCGCCCTTGGGCTCCTCTTTTATTTTCATGGTCTGGAGCCTGGCGGTGGTGTGTTCTAGTCTCTCCACGATCTTTTCTAGCTGGTCGAGGTCTAATCTGTCCTGCATCAAGCATTTTTCCTGTATTCGTGCGTTGGACGTGTGGCCTACGAAAACGTCTCTTATCATGTCTTCGACCATGTTGCCGTACTCACAGGAGGCCGCCAGGGTGCGCAAGGCGATAAGGTATTCTTGCGCGGATTCCCCACTTCGTTGGGCTCTTGTGATGAAGTGGTGTCTTTCCACCAGTATGTTGGTTTTCTCTCCGAAGTGTCTCTGTAGTTTTCCCAAGGCCGCCTGGTATGGGTCGGTCGCTTGTCCTCCGACTTGGGGTGCGGGGGGTAGGTGGTCGAGCATGTCTAAACCCGCCGTTCCCAGGCAGTGCTCTAGCATTGATAGTTTTCTGCGGGTGGAGAATCCTTCCCCCCCCATGGCCTCCAGGTATGTCGTGAATTTTCTCCTCCATAGTGACCACCTCACGGGCGGCTTGCCTGGGTTTTCCAAGAATGGGGGTGGCTGGGTGATGGATGCCATCGTTTCCGTTAGCTGTTCGTCTTGGACTGGAGCCTGCTGGGTCTCGGTGTCCTCCTTTGCTTCGGTTTTCACCCTGATAGTTGGCGCACCTTTCCCTGGGCCTGGAGTCGCCGCGGGTTCCTCTGGGTCCGCTGTGGTGCCAGGCATGCGTGGTGCGGGTGCTCGGGGTGCCCCCTGTTATCCGGCTGCTGTGCTTCTCTGGCCCCACTTCTGTGTGCGGTGTGCGTGTGGGGGTTGCCTGCGAAGGTGCTTGTGCTCTGCTGCTGCTGTGTGCTGTTGGGGATGCACCGGGTGCCCTCTGTTGCCTTGGGTCTTTGCTTGGGCTCTGCTGCTGCTGTGTGTTGTTGGGGATGCACCGGGTGCCCTCTTTTGCCTTGGGTCTTGGAGGGCCGTCTGGGTGCGCAGGGGTGCCCTCTTCTCCCTTCCTTAGCCAGCGGTGTGCGGTCGCTGCCTCGGCTGCCTCACCAGTGCGCAGCGCGCGTGCCGTGTGGCGCGTGGGGGCCGCTTCCGTTGCCCCTCCTCTGTGGGGTGGGGGCGCTGGGTCCGGTGCGCGCGGGCCGCTGTGCTTGGGGCCGGCGCCGGGTCTCACGTGGTGTCGCCGCCGCGCGGTGCCCCGGGGGTACCTCTGTCGTTGCTGGGCCGCGAGTCGTGCGTGTGCTTGTGCTCGGCGGCTTGCTGGTCTGCGGGCTGCGCTGGGCTTCCCGATCCTCGTCGCCACTTTGTTCCGTGTTGGAACGAGATGAGCCTGGAGCCGGTGAGTTGCACGTCCGTCTTTATTTTTTGCTTAGTTACAATATGGCGCTCTACGCCAGTGCCCCGGAAGTCTTTCCCCCGCTCCCTCCACCCCTTCCGGTCGCAGCCGGAATTTCCCAGGATGCAACACATCTCCCCTCCTTGGCAGGCGATGGTGAAGCCCGGGGTGTCAGTCCATGACGTAATCTCTGAATCGGGTGGGTAGCCTAGAAGTTCTGCGCGGGGCTTGGGCCCCTTCCGGTGGAATTTCTGGTGGCGTGCCTGGTGGTTCTTCAGGGGGTGCCCCCGAGGTCCCGCCTTCGGCCGGGTTGGCCGAGGTCGCCCGATTGTTCTCGCTCCCTCCCCCTCCGTTCTCTACTGTCTCCCAGTCATCGTTCTCTACGCTCTCTTCGGGACGTGATCCTACTCTTCCGCTGTTGTCCCTCGCCACCACGTCCATGCTCCATCGTTTCCCGTCTGCTGTAGTGATGTGCTTTAAGCCCACCTCTTTGATGATGAAGGGTCCTATGTATTTGCTCTCTCCTTTCTTTACCCTCCATGGTGCCTTTATTTTAATGGCGTCGCCTGTCGCCCATTCTTTGGGTTGCACGACGGCGCGTCTTTCATCGAAATTTCTCTTGTACTTGGCCTGATTGGCTGTGTACGCTTCCCTCACTCTCCCCCAGTCTACTTCTACCCTGCTATCCTCTGACATCCACGCTGGGCGGAGTGCGCCCCTCTCGGATCTGCCCCGCATCATTTGGAAGGGACTGTACCCTACTATCTTGTTGGGGCT
>JASBQM010265744.1:0-12286 GCA_030264895.1 Desmognathus auriculatus
GCAGGCTGCAGGAGCCGAAACCACCAGAGGGTTGTGCGAAGCAGGCTGGTTCGCTACCCCAGCCCTGCCTCTCGTCACACCGTCTACTGTCCAGGCAATGGTATCTCTTGAATACTGAAGTTGGCTATGGCAGTATTTTATCGCAATTATTGAGATCATGTTAGTCATTTCTACAATGTCTGAGTTTATAGAAGAGATTGAACAATATGAGCTATTTTAAGATATAATTTTATATAACAGATACATAATGTGGTGTCTTGGCTCCGCCACACATACATTTTAGTGCGTGCCAGCTATATTAACAAATGTAGCTTAAGCTCTTGTGTGTTCTGTCCTACTGTTCCTTTGTTTCTAGATATAGCTTCAAGATTCCACGGTCTTTATAATCATGGTGGGAGCCTTCAATCATTAACGTAAGGGTTACTTGTGCTGTTTAGCCTATAATGCAGTAATGTATTGTTAAAAAGTACTGTATTCAGTGCATGAAGGCTTCATTCTAGGACTAAATGATCTTATGTGATATTTTAGGTTTCTGTCTGCGATCCATGTCATAGACCTTCATCAGGGGCAAAAACTAAAGTTTCCAAAAGTTGGGTCTTTTTTTATTGCTCCAACTTGTGACTCGCTTGAATGCTTATCCTTAAAAAGTAGAGTTCTTAATCTTATTACAGGCACTTTTGTGTTTGCAATTTAGATATGTGGCATTTCTTGAAAGAACCAATGAAGTTCTTGGGTCAAGAGGACCTTACAGTTAAAATAAGTGTTACCGAAAAATCCTAGTTGCTCTTGTTCATTAAATGTTAACTTATCTGAAAAAGGCAATAAATGTTATTTGTTATCCATTGTATCTTCCAGAAAGTCTCAAGGAATATTTTTGTATCAATTTTAAATTGAGCACAGCTTGCCTGCAAGAATTCACATTTTCTTGGGAATCTGAATATTGTTTCGGTCATGTTATTAAAGCTGTGATTTTCTAGTTGGCTCTTTACTGGGTATTTTCCAACCCTGGATCTTGTTTTTGCAGATCTATAATGCTTTCTCACAGGCATCTGCTCCAGCATTGAGCCTTTTCATGTGTGATCATGTCCAATTTCCATATTCACCAGGAAACAGATATTTCGGTCTTCTTTCTGTATCTAGATTTTACGTCACATATTGTTAGGGCATCATAACCTATCACTGTGGTAATGATGCAGGGTTTCATTCTTGTAAGCTAACATCTCTATTGGTCAGTTTCAATTTAGCGCATTTGCACAGTCCTCTGCAACATGCTACGTTTAGCCACGTTTTAGCACATTTGACCTGCTAGGCTCCGTAACGTGTTTTACAATTGGTCAGGCTACTAGTAAAAAAATGGCTTGCGGCATCCGAGACATTGGCGGCCTAAATGCGATTGGTGGTCCCAAAGGTCTGTGTAAAGGAGCGACAGTTTTCTTGAACGTTCATCTGTTGGCTTATGTTGGGAGCACCGCAGTGAAGTAATTTGAGTGGGTTACTCAACAAACTATGGTTAATTGTTAAAAAAAAGTTTTGGAAGAGCAAGTTTTCCAGTGTAGCGTGGCACAGAGAAGCAGATGCTACTGAAAATGCAGTTCTCGCCATTAAAGATTTTCTTTACAAAATATAGTTTCTTTGATACTTTGCAAAGATGTGGGAGGCCGCAAGTGGCCCCTGAAATATACTTTGAGGACCCCTGGGTAGAGTAAGTGCACCGTTGCCACCAAATCACAAAGGCCTGAGAATTTGTGCGCAACTGCGCGAGGGACCTGTCACTTAAGAGCATACACCTAGTCCTCCTATCTCAAATAATTGTTGTGAAGCATAACTAACTAATCTTGTGTTAAAATGCAAAAACTACCATTATCAGGCAATCAAGCGTAAATGCTTAAATGCGATTTACCGTACATCTATACATTTTCCTTGCTCGATATACCAGATGAAAATGATTTGTGTTACAGGGTGCACTTTTAACGTCCGTGTACTGGTGCAGCTACTGTACCTCAGCCACTACTGTTGAAGAATATCCTTTGACCCTTTAACAGTGGTGTCTAATGGTACAGTTGACCTCTCAAATGGGGGTGTAATCTCTCTTTAAAGAGCAAAGTTGCTAGTGGTTGAACTGGCGTAGCTTGCAGATCATAGAAAACACAGCCGCAGGGAATAGTTTTTTTCGGTCTGCTGTCCTTTAGTTGGAGATGGCTGTCGCTCTGCAACGCTGGTGGTCGCTGCTCAAATGTGCATTAGTCCGTTAAAGTACCAAGAAGCGTTTATAATTTGAAACACTCACCACATTGGAGAATCTTCAGTAAAAATGGTAACTCGTCTACCTCACTCCCTAATCCCTCACTAAATTGATGTCTACTGTAAATCGCCACATGTAAATGTGTTCTGTACTACCCAGCAAGGTGCGTCCCTAATAATAACTGATTTCTTATATAGCGCTACATACTCTTGGGTCTCAGAGCACTGATAACAGATGACATTATTACCCCACAGCGTGGTACTCAATTTATCGACCTCTGAGGATGAAAGGCTGAGTTGACCCTGCCAGGATTCGAACCTGCGTCAGCAGGCTTGCACAGATGTCACAGGTGAGCTCTCTCTACTCACTGTGCTATCTGATCCTCTGTTCTTTCAAGCTGAGTATGTGGTCCCTTCACCCTATGAAAGCATTCCTCCGTCCCACCCCAAAGATTCAAGGGGTTGGTTCCCCCATACAGGGTTTATTTTTCTTTTTAGTCCTCACCTTCCTGAATGCAAATTCTGTTTACATTTTTTAACATACTCTCAAAATACGACTTTACAATGCTTGCAATCTTTCCCTGGGTGCCATTTGTTTTTGATTGTTTAGAGTATCCCTGTGGCCTTTGTTACAAAGTAACTAATATTCTCGCGGGAGAGATGCTGAAGAGGTTCATTTTGTAACAAAAACCACAGAACGTGCGTAAACAAAATCACACCCCAAATTGGCTGAGCCCAGGGAGAGATTTCAGTTATTGGAAAGCAGTTATTTGAGAGGACTAAAAGTAATTCTTTTCAGGAAGGTGTAAACACATACATCAACAATAAACAACTTTAAGTTTACACCAGCTAATAAAATAATTATGTTTTCTTTTTGTGGAAAACATTATTTTCTAAATTTGCCTTGATAAAGAGGAGTAAATACTAGGTCTGTAGCTGAGATCAATCCTCAGCCCATTAATCTTGTGCAATATATTTTTCCTAATAACTTTTGAACCCCTTGGTGCATAATCAGGGAGCATCTAAGGTGACACACTCTTCACTGACTGCTCCTTGGACAGTGCTCTCTCAAACTATTTTCTGCTCCCATTTCTCTACCAGCAGAGATAGCAGAATAGACAGGCCCAACCTTCCACTCGACCCCATCAAGAACCCACTGCTGTGCAAAGATGGAAAGCCATTTATTTCCAGCAATTCATTTGCATAATTGCACCCTAAAACTTGCAGTCCCTGGCATCATTTTGTTAGTTTAGCCAAAGGCTAGGCAATTAGCACATTTATTAAATGTCTTGCAGAAGTGGATAATCAATAAACTGAACCTCCTATTGGGCTTCTCATCAGATAAAGGAAAAACAAAGGGGGAAAAAACAATCCTCTCAGTGAGAAAAGCAGCTCTTGATGGCCCTGCTCTGACTGACCTACAGGAGGCCAGCAGACTGCGGATGGGGCTTAAACACCAGGTCATGTTGTAGGTAGAGCTGGGAGGGCCAGCGCAAGCTCAAGGCCAACACCTGGCTCGGCTCAGGGCCTGTGATACAGCTCAAGCCAAGAAATATTTTATTTTTATAGATTAAAAGAAATAAATACATGTAAAACCTTTGTGCCTCTGAAAATGTATTTTGATGCATTTTGGTCTGCAGAAAGCAAATGGGGGTCCGGCATATTTTAACAGCTAGGTTGACCCCAAACTTGGCTCCCCTTATGAATTTACGGGCTTGCCCACCTCTCGTTTTAAAGTATTATCAATATATTGTGTAGATACAATGATAATTTGAATGTGGGGTTTTGTGTAAAAGGGGGCTCGAGGATAATAGGGGCGGGCTGAATTGTAAATGTTTATTTGTTATGTTGTAATAGCAATAAAGATCTTTTTTTTGACTAATTATTAATTGTGCACACCATTGTGTCTACAAAGAAAAAGGGTCAGCTTTTATCAGAACTTTTTACTGTTTCTGAATTCAGTGGATTGCTGCAGGAATCTCAGAATGAATGTAGTTTCTTTTGTAAATCTATATGAAAAGTAAAGTTGCTCCAAAGGCAAACCGATTATATAATATTTAAAAAAAAAATATTGAAAGTTTCAGCTTGCCATCTGGAAAGGAATGTTTGTGGTTCCTGCCTAATTAAGAAAGGAGTTCCTGGATTAGGCAGATTACAAGATTTCTGTTCTTGCCACTACTATCTTTCAAGACTCTATTATATGTGGGAAATAGTGCCTGCAGCTGAGGTGTATATGGGATATTATGCACCCAGAGGGAGTTGCATCTTTCTGACAGCAAAGATATAACCCAAGGCCGCAAGTTGCGTTGTTCGTAGAGGGAAAATTTATCTCCCGAGAGGCTCCATAATATCCCAGATGCACATAAATTTCAGGCACTATTTCATTTATGCAATACATAAAGGGAAATATCCAGGCCTTTGTGTTGCAGACAGAATAATGCGTTATTCCATTTCTTTTCTCTATTGTTTTCATTTGCAGACACGGAGGCATTATTGTATCACTTTTTGTCCGTTGCTTTATCTGATTGGAAATTTTTAGACCCTCCTAGGCAGCTGATTGGATGCGAGAGATGTCAATCAAGCAGCCACGGTTGACCGTGGTATATTGAAAAACATACCACACCAGGTGACCAGGATTTAACCGGTCACAGAACTGGAAAAATCACAGGGGTTTCATAAACAAGTGTGTCCTTCGAGGGTGCTTTGAAAACTACATGGGAGATTTCTGTCCCGGTAGGAGTTACGAAACTCTAGCAAACTCTGTTCATAGCTCTACCAGGTTCTTCACGGTTTATGAATGCCCGTTTGCTATACATCCTCTGATACAGGTCATTAACAAATAGGGCAATTATCGAATAACCAGCATTTCCTTCAGCCAATCCAAGACTGAAATGGTCCAAAGGGACCCTGGACCTACATACTGAAGGTTGCTGCGATCACCAACGACAGCGATTTATCCTAGATTCTTAATCGATATAAATCTAGTACTAAATCCTTCTGTTTCGTGGTGTACACACCGCATCCCTGCTCAATGCTCCAGTCCTCCCAACTCCCCATCGTGTCAAGCTGGGACGTGGCATGCTGTGACTTTTTTGTTTTGGCAGCCGGGGTTCCCACCACAGACCTTCTGCACATCTTGCCAAACCCCTCCAGAAATCCTACGAACGCACCACTTATCCACAGCACGGTGTGTGTCGCACTTCTGGGTCAGTACACCTTCTAGAATGGGAGGAGTCATCAAACCAGAGAGTGACACGACCGCCGCCTTAGCACATGTAGGTACCCGCCTCCGAAGGTCTTTTTGATGCTATCTTTTGAATGCCAAAATTATTTCATCCACACGCAGGAAGCATTGTTGTAATCTGCTTCTACGTAGCTTTATTTAAAAATTCTGACACTATGTATCTTTTCAGAGGATAAATAAGATGCCATTTTCAAAGTAAGACGCATTATTTAAGCTAAATTATGCAGCAGCACTTTTGTGATGCATATCAACAGCAGGCTTTGGAGAAAAAACCCATTCCTGAGCTGTTCAATATTCTAATGAAATTCAAAGCCTTTATTTACATATATAGTAGTTTATATCATTACTGTACTTTAGATCTGGGCTTGCGTTAGATGCATATGTGGCATAGTGTTGGTCACCTGCCATACACCCTAAACTTACAAGACTGAGTATTCGAGGACCAACGTAGGACAGCCTTCCGAAGACTTTTCCTGCTAGCGTTAATTCATTGAATTCTACAAGGAAAGTTTGGATTCAACTTTTTTAATTAACTTTGTAGTATAAAGTTTTCTGGATCTTGTGATCAGTTTTCATTGATGCCTTTGTTCGACTTGCGTCTAGGGCAAAACGTGCTGGCTGGGTCATGCAGCATCCTGAAGCATGAGTGGGTCGTGAAAACAAAGTGTAGGTTGTTTCTGGAGAACAAATGGCTGTGCAGTGCCTTCATTTTGGGGTGGTGGCGCTCAACAGGGCTCGTCACGTTCCAAACCGTGACCGCCCCAAGAGTGAATGTGCTGCAGCCGGCAACTGGCATGCTCCCATCAAGCCTGTCCTGCTGCCCCAGCTCTATAGTTACTTTCACAAACATCACCTTGAGACCAGCTTGAGAAGGGGATACATCACAGTCTGATCGTATGAGAAGCGAGTTTTTCACCTCCCACTCCAATTCTTCTCTCCACCGCGGAGGCATTTTCAACTAACTCCTGAACCGATCACCACACCAGAGGTTCAGCCATACTTTCTCCCTTCCGGGTCCCAAATACACAGCCGTCTTTACCAAATCAAAATCGATAGTTTAATACAACGCCCGTCTCCCCCTAGTTGGCTCAAAACTCCACAAGTACAAAGATATTTAGATATTTTTAAGTGTTTTCAGAAGCTGTACAAGGTTATTTCTGCGAAAACCATTGACTTCATCACATGTACCGACCACCTTTCCTCGACATGAAGGCCATAGAATTGGACAAAGCACCCCAAAAATGCTCCTTTATGCTACACAACCCTCAGGTAAGGTCCCTATAGTACCGACGCTATCTCATGTAGTTTGCTATGGTGCATGGATCAGGTACAGTACTTGAACCAGTCACGACCGCAGCCCCGTACATGGACCATTCATCCCAGAAGCACCGAACGTTGACCATGGATTACATTTATTTATTTATAAGTTTTTGTAGAGCGACTGTTGCCACTGGCTTTAAGCCGCTGTAACAAACCAACATAGAAGAAAAAAAAAAAAAGAGGAAAAGTTAAAAAGGGCATGCTGGATGGGAGATCAGCTGCTCAGGGATCATTGAGAGAGAGGGGGGGTTGTATAAAGCGCTCATCTTCACGCCAACAACACTCAGATCTTCACTTCCTTTCACTCTTTTACCCCTGCTTTTCACGCCAATATTTCTGCCCGTCTTTCTGCTTTTCAAGTATGGATGCATAATCGTTCTCTCCACTTCAACGCATCAAAGACTGAGATTTTCTGCTTTCCTGCCCCTTCTCCCTCTGTTTCCCCTTGACGCTTTGGTCTTTGCTCCTCAGTCACTCCCATTTTCAGCCAAATCCAAGAATCTTGGCATTATCTTTGACCCTACACTGCCCATTACCCTGCAAATCTTTTCTATTTCCTTTGCCTGTCACTTTCAGCTTTTCAATCTCCGGAAGATTCAAACCTTACTTGGCTTTTCTGCTGCTAAAACTCTTGTCCTAGCCCTGATGATCTCTCGCTTGGACTGCTGCTCGTCCCTTCGGTTTGGTCTACCTGCCTCAGCCTTATTTTGAACTCTTCTGTTCACCTTACTTCCAGTCTCCCTCCTTCTACCCACGTTTCCCCTCTTCTTGTATCCCTTCGCTGGCTCCCTTTTCACTCTAGACTAAAAGTGTGTAGTACGCCTAGGTGTCAGGCGCTATATACATAAAGTAAATGTAAACACTAATTACGGCTAACGACGAACGAGTGATGGAATGTCCTTTACTGTTCCAATATTCTGCAAGCATATGCTATCTCCCATAAGTACACAGATTCTAATTATGAGAACTCTTACAGTTTACATGTTAATGCTTAAATGTGCCAGAACTACCCTTAAATATTTAATGCGCATAATTAGTACTGCAAAAGGCATAGCATTTCTTTCCATTACAAATACTATATTTTAAAATTACAGCTTTACACACTTTGTAGACTGATCTAGAACAGCCACACAACAGCTTTTGTTTTGAAATTGTCTGGCATTTCTAGCCAATCATAGCTATGGGGGAGTGGCTTCGGCAAATATTTCTATCCATTGGTCTGCCACTGAAAGAGTTTTAAAACAGCGTTTCACTTCATCGCAGATATTTAAAGCTGAACCAGCCGTGTAATATCACAGATGTAAACCTGAGATTTTCATGAAATCAGCAGGGGGAGGGATAAACCGTGCAAAATCTAGATGGGGAGGGGAACATTAGACGACTAAATTTTATGTATTTGTAAATTTTATGTATTTGTGCGTTGTATGTTAAAAGAAATTTGGATTCCATGCAAGATAAATGCCAGGAAGTATGTCTGGAGTCTCTCTTTCCACAATTTAGCATGAAGAACTGTCTAAGACTAGATTTCGCTTTCCAGGCACATCCCAGCACGTGCCAGAATTCATACCTACAAAGCCTATTATTGCGAAACCGTCGCCTTAAAACGATGGGGAACAAATAAGACAAAGCCGGCAGAAAGCCAGCGCCTCGCTGTGTGCACAGTCCGCTATAAATTCAAAATGAGACTTCTCCACTCTTATTCCCCTGAACCGCAGGTGTGAACCAGATGTTGCGCGCACCTCCCCTGGAGATTACAGGCCCCCAGCCAGGTGCAGCCGGAATACTTAGCAGGCCGAGGATCATATATATATATATATATATATATATATATATAAAATAATATATGTATGTATGTGTGCGTGTATATATAGGAAATATTGACTGCGGTTGAGGTGTACATGGGAAATTATTTTCCTGAGGGAGTTCAATCGTCCCCACATGGGTTGTATAGTTGGTGGAGGGAAAATTGCGCACCCTCGGGGCTGAATAATTTCTTATGTACACAAAGTGCAGACAATATTTCATTTATGAAACCCCACAACTTCCATTTTATATTGAGTATTGCATGTACTGCATGAAGTGAAATGTCCATTGCTTTTCTATTGCAGAATTTCAGATAACAAAACTGCTCCCTAAACCCTCTGTGGTTCGAGTCCATTGCTTCATCTAATTGGCTACGTTGGTAATTTTAGTCCCGTCCTTGGCAGCTGATTGGATGGGAGAGATGTCAATGTTTAAAAGGACGAATATACCACAGCTAGGTGTGGTATATTCGAAAATGTGCCACATCATGTGACTGAGTTTTAACCAAACACAGGCCTGGAAAAATGACAGGGGTTTCATAAATGTATATAGTCTTCGATACGTAATAAACAAGCTGCAGCACATTCATTCGACACAGGTGCATCCTACGGGTTATCGATCCCTTTACAGTGGGCTGTGTTTGGAAAGCTTAATAGGAAAAGCAGTAAGTGACGCTGTCAGCGATGTCTGGTCAGCTCTAGGCTTACGCAGTTGCTCAATGGGTCTTTCTTCTGTGTTTACTAAAAAATGTCACTGGTTCCTTCATTGCTTTCTAAACGAAAATACAAATTCAGTCTCACCAAATTAAGGACAGATTCTCTTTGATTCGGTGCACGCACACCCAATCTGGCGCTACTTATATCCTCTGAATCCGATTCGATGCATTTGAATATAGATTTGCTGGCAACAAATCTACACTTCAGGCGCAGCGCCTGAAATGCGCTGGCTACAGAATCAGCAGTGGGGGCGACCCGTTCATTGCGCGGTGGGTGAGGCTGCTGCAGCCTCTACGAGCACTCAAAAAACTGTAAAGAACCAGCCTTCTTGTGGGAATATCTAAAAATAGGTTTTCACCAGTCGCATCTTAAGTGTGAAATAAATCCGCCGCACACCTGTTTCAAAAAATTGTACTTTAGGTGATAAGAAATCAAGATGTGAAAAAATGCTCCTTTGAGAGAACTACTTTGCCTTGGGTACAAAAATGAAGCCAGAATTTGCAATGCCAAGTTTTCCTGGTGGTGATGGCCGAGGGGCGGAAGGGAGGGCTGGTGCAATGCTTATGCCCGTCATTAGTGAATGCCTGAGGGACAGGGGCTAATGGACATGAAGAGAGGCAGTTCTCTATATTCCGGATTCTCTACAGAATATCTTTTTATTATGTCTGTTGTCTTGGTGTGTAGTCCAATTTCCTTGGATGTCAACCGAGACTATATAGTAGCTGTGTTACGTTGGGTTATATCAGCATTTGTATCACACCTGGTTGCCATCCTCCAACCCTCAGGACGCTGTTCTAGCAATCTGGTACCTATGGGAGCAAAATAGCAAAATTCAACCCCCGAGAGGGACAGCACGTGCAATGGGGTCCAGTACTGGCATAGGGAGCTTATAATGGAACAGGGGTGTTCCGGGAAGGTGACTAAGGAGTCCGTGAAGGAGGAGGGAGCATAGCGGTTCTGAAAGGTTGGTTGTGAGATCCAGCAGAATGCCTGGCTACAGGCCAGTCATGTCACAAGCTGCCCTTCTCCCCTCTACCCTCCAATGCTCTCTAATTCTACCCCCACCCCCAATACGCTCTAACTTCCTCTGTTCTCATAGAAAAGGCCGCTAGAGTTATCGAAAAGGCATAGCGTACATTGACACCTCTGCCGCTTAGACCATGCGTTTTTTACCGTCGTCCTTCCCCTGACGTAGTTGAAAACACCCTCGTCATCTTCATAGATCTAGATTCAAAGGCTTTCTACCTACAGAGGCAATGGGAATGGGGGGAAAGGGAGGAGGAGCGAAGACTGGCAGGGCCGGTTATTCGATTTGCAGGGTCCTGTGCAGAGGACAGGAGCGGGGCCCCCTAATTAGTAGGTGACATCACAGGAAGTGACATCACTTGGTTAAGTGTGTTCATCAGCAGATTGGTAACAACTGATTTTGAGGGTTTCTGACACAATATTGTAAATGACAGCTTGGACACTTTCACCTTTGAGAATACATTAAGGAAATTGAAGTCCTGAAGAAGCCTAAACAACTGTAAACATGGAAAACTCTTTCAGCTAATCAATCTCACAGGCAAATGAATACATCACCACGAGGACAATACACAGTACACACCGAGACAACAGGCTTGCACACTTTCGCTAGAACACCGTACACTGCATTCTGTTCCGTTACACTTGTACTGCACACTGTGGCCCAAAATAAACCTAGCGCTCAGGGAAAGAGAATACAAGCTGGTACAACAGAAATTGCTCAAACAGCCATGTCTTGACTGCACGCCAGAAGGCAAGATGAGGATGGCTACAGGCAAAGAATTCCACAAGAGCAGACCTGCAACCGAAAAAGCTCTACCGCTAAGTCTCTTCCTGCAAAAGCGTGGAACTTGAAGAAGACATGCCTCCATTGAGCAAAGATTCCTGGCAGGAGCATAGGGGTGAAGTTTCTGTTTAAGAAAAAAGAGCCTTTATCGTAGAACGTGCGGTGAGCGGGGCAAAGGGCTCAATCTCAAACTCAACCCGAGCCTTGACTGTGTGCCAATGCAGGTGGCGACGAGCCAGGGATATTTGAGCCCTGCGACCAAGGCCGGTAGCTAGGTGAACCACCGTGTTTTGTAAAATCTGAAGTCGGCGAAGTTGATAATCCGGCTGGACAAAAATCATAGCATTACCATCGTCAACGGTCACCATCGTCAACGGTCCTGATAACAGCAGCAGCCACAACCGCGGGACGCAGATCAGGTGGAAGCAGAGCGATCGGCTCGCGCAGCAGTTTCAACTCAAAATGCCCAGTGCTGCATTGAGCACTCACCTAATGTTCAGGTGAGAGAAAAATAATTTTAACTCCAAGTCTCTTGGCTGACTCAGCTGGGACCGGCACAGAGCCCAAATAAGAAGGCCAAATGTCAGGTGTCCATAGGGTGTGAGCAGAGGGAGGGGGACCGACCAGCAGAATCTGTCTTGTCTACATTGGGCTTAAGCCAATTAACACTCATCCACTCCTAAACTGGGAGGCCATCCTGTCACGTTCATGATTAATCCACAGGTTGAGTTGAGAAACATCGGCATAAGAATAGAATCGACAGCTATGGGCGCGAATCAGTTTGGCCAGCGGCTGAATGAAGACATTGAAAAGTAGAGGAGAAAGTGCCAACCCTGAGGTACCCCACAAGTAAGGGGGGAGGGTGCAGATCTAAAAGGAGAAAGAGGAGTGTCTGCTGACCGTCTTGAAGAAAAGAGCTGAACCGTTCAAAAACGAGTCTGGAGATACCGCACTCTCCGATACACCGGGGCAAGGGAGGATGATCGATAGTGTAGAGCGCTGCAGACAAGTCTAGCAGTGTCAACCCACCGATTCTCCTTGCCCCTCCCCCCCCCCACACACACACATCCCATATCAGGGTGAGGTGGTCAATTACAGAGACTTGGGGCCTGATTACGATATGGGCGGTGGGGGAATGCGGGGTACATACCG